>BRDA01017846.1:0-23267 GCA_036984385.1 Crenuchus spilurus | reverse complement strand
TGACACTCTGAGCTTCTCATTGTTACACACACTCAAGTGCTCACGGCAGAATAGGAAGAGTGCACAGGTGTGTGTATGTGTGTGTGTGTGTGTGTGAGAGAGTGAGAGAGAGAGCTGTTCCTAAGCATCTAAATCAAAATCACAGCTGTTTTTTAAAGTGGATGTGATGCACAATTACCAGAACTTAAAATCTCTTATTTATGTATCAGAATAAGACACCAGCAAAAAAAAGAGAGGAACCAAGAAGAAGCTCACCATAACAGTGGCAATAAAAACACAATAATTCCACAGACACAGCTTACAGTTGAGATTCAGAGAAATATACATGAAATACACCGTCATTAATGTGTCCTTCATTACATCACACATATGTCCATGTGGTTTTGTATTGGTTATTATCATTATTATTATTATTATTATTATTATTATTATTATTATTATTATTATTATTGTTATTATTATTATAAATAGGCTTGCTAGCTCTGTGTTGTAAATTTCTGGACACATGGTCAATAATCACATAAAACATAAGAAACTGAAATGCTGAATTTGGTTCACTTAATAATAATAATAATAATAATAATAATAATAATAATATATACATAGCATCTCTGTACTGTAAATTCCTGGACACCTGGTTATGAACCTGATTGTTATTTCATGAGAAATCAGAAAGACGTTTGCACATATGTGGCTGCATTTGTAAATGTTTGGATATTTTATGTACAGAAATATTATTATCTCACCAAAATCCAGAAAGTTATACTGAACTATGTAATGCAGTGATATGTAATGCTATGATGTTAACAGTTTAATATGAACTTCAGTGCTAAACTGAATGGTGCCCGTTGGTGGAGACGTCCAGACTAGTTTGGATCGCCTGGCAGGCTGTGATTGGTCAGCATGTAAAACACAGCCATCCTCTGGTTGACACAGCTGCTGCCGCTTCCTCCTGACCTTTACCGGATACAGCTCTGTTTTTCCCCCTTTTTTGAGTCCTGAGCCTCTGATGGCCTCTGTTTATTCATCTCCACTCTTTTGTTGAGGGAATAGCAATGAGATAATATCACAGCCTCTCTCGCTCTACCCAGAAATGCTGGTGACTTTGTACAGAGCAGGGGTAAAGGGAAGAGTGTGTGAGTGTATGCAGCAGTTGGTGGGGTGAGGAGAGGAGAAGGAGGACCTGTTTAAGTCAGAGAGAGTGACACAGACTCTGCTCCTCTCCTGGCCTGCTGGCCTTTGCAGATGAAGGCTGGGAAATGTATGCAGCAGACAAATGCGTGAGGCGGCTGCAGAGAGGCACGGAGGGCAGGGCAGCGGGACACTGAGGGTAAAGCAGAGCCAGCCTGAGAGAGAGGCTCACGCATCCTCATAATCATCTACATACAGGTCAGCATGCATGATGTGTTTTCATGGGCGAGAATGCATTGTAGGACTTCAGTTCTGATGCCAAAGCGATATCAAATAACAGATTCAACACTGTGTCCACACATTCTCTGTCCACTCACAGGAAAACAGTGTGGTCATTAGACACTAGTAAACATCAGACTTAAACAGACTTATTCAAACTTTTAAATGTTACGTTTTTGACCTTTTGACTTTGTAGTATTCTCGTAAACAAGATGCTTCTTTGAGGGTTCTTTACTGAAGAAAAACGGACACATATTCAACCATGAACACAAAAAACCCTTTGCATGACTAAACCTATTATTAAGCCTATCTATCTATCTATCTATCTATCTATCTATCTATCTATCTATCTATCTATCTATCTATCTGTCTGTCTGTCTGTCTGTCTGTCTATCTATCTATCTATCTATCTATCTATCTATCTATCTATCTATCTATCTGTCTATCTATCTGTCTATCTATCTATCTATCTATCTATCTATCTATCTATCTATCTATCTATCTATCTATCTATCTATCCAGCTTGTAGAGTCATGCTGTCACTGATCTGATGGAGCATCTGTTGCCTGTATGGATGGAGCAGTGCCAGGCTCTGCTGCATCACGCTGTGATGATGCTGGCAGCTTTTCCTCTGTAACAAGCCAGTTGGCAAAGCTCAAGCGTGTCCTTCTATCACCTCATACCCAGCCTGGGCAGGTAGGGCAGGACCTCTGGTGCAGGAGGAGGAAGCAGGAACCTTTCGAAAATTAATTATCTACAAAGAGATCCGCATTCACACACTGACAGGTTACATGTCCAGTCCAGTTACTTTCAAGGAAACTCTGCATGATTCACTAGGCTGGCTGATCCACTTTAATGGTTTCTGTTATGACAACCAGAGATAACTAACAGTCAAGTTTCAATCAGAAGAACCTGATGACTCAGAAATTCTTTATCTTGAGACTAAAAGGAGACACTTCTGGTTGGTAATGTGTATAAAATATATCACAGTTTATCTTTTTGAATGAAATTATGAGCAGAAATGAACTTTTTCACAATATTTTAATTCATACAAACCTTCAGTTACACACACACACACAGCAACAAATACACACACACACTCACACGTAAATGCATGCATGCACACATGCACACACACAGGAACATATGCTTCTCTGTTCCACCCTGCTGCGCCCCAGCCATGCTTTCTTCTTATGCCTGCTTGCACACAACAAAAAATCAATAGCTTTTTCCACTTTATCTCCTGTTTAATTTATTGCTTGACTCTGTGCCTGTATGTGTGTGTGAGCATTTGTGTGTGTGTGTGTGTGTGTGTGTGTGTGTGTGTGTGTGACACACTTCTCTGTATGTGATATGATATTATTACACAAACACACAAGCCAAAGGCAAGCTGGCATTTGTCAACATTGATCGGTGGAGGGTTGAACACACCTAGCTGTGCAGGGGCCACTGGAGTCAAGTGGGTGCCAAAAGCACCATCTTTGATTGTGTGTCAGGGGTGGGGGGGGCTCACTGATGCTATTTCAATGGACTGTTTGAGGAAGTGTTAAATTTGTCAAAGTATATTTAGAATAAGTAGTAATAATCATATTTTTTTAAACTTTAAGTGAACAGTTATGCAATTAATTTGAATTGTTGTTTTGCATTGTTTTAATTCAATCAATTTTTTTGTTTAGCTGAATATTGCTGCAAGGAGTATGACATATTATATGGGGTCCCACTGGGTTCTGCACTAGACCCATTTCTTTTGTCCTTTTGTTTAGGAAGTTTGGCTCTACAATCTAAAGAGGTAATAAACTGAAAGCTTGTCACCAAAACAGCTTCTTTCATTTAAGAAATATAGCACAAGTTAGACACTTTCTCAGACTATATATATGCGTTCTCACTGTAACACTGAGGCAGACGTAGTGTGAAGGAGAAAACGAGGATGCAGTAGAGGAGTCTCAAAGAAAGGTATTTATTGTAAAAGCACTAAATATGACAAACTGTGGTACAGACTACAGACTAGTACTACACATTGTGAAACAATCAATGACAAACAACTGGCACATACAGGGAAGATTAAGTATCTAACACAGATGAGAGTTAACAAAACAATAGACTTGGGTAATTACATGACATCACGGGGAGGTGGAGACAGGAGAGAACATGTGGACATATATACAAACAGAGAACACATAACTGAACAGATTTGAGAAAGGGACTACACATAGAAACTAAAACACATGAGATCCATGGTGGGGCGGGGGGCCATGGCAGGGGGGCATGACACCCAACCACTCTATTAGCTTTGCCAGATAATCAGAAGGTAAAAGGGACAATTTCTAGATTTCTCAGCACACTCAAACCTGATCTACTCCATAATTCTCCATAATACAAATAAGTTACTGTATGATTGAAACATATTTGGCCTATAAACTATTTTAAAAATAAAGAAACAATGGTACAATCATATTTATATTTATAAATTATTATTATTATTATTATTGAACATATACTTTCTCCTATCAGTGCTGGATCTAGGTCTAAATATCATTTGAACTATAACTAGAACAAACTGGCTTTTGTCTTTTGTGGTATGGATTTTTTTATCTTATAGGATATCTATGTTATATCATATCTATCTTTTGTAAAATATATAACATTTACATTTAAAAGTAAATAAAATTATAATATTTATTATGTATACAGTACTGCAACCCTCAATCTTCACTGCAAGTATAATAAAAAATAAATACATTAGTTCACATTAAATATTTTGAATTACTTTGTTTATATTATGGATAGAATTATGCGAGTTGAACTCCACTGACCTGCAATTTCTACCACTTCTGAAAAATTTATATATTAGTGCATCTCCAAAAAGTTTAGTATTCTGAAAATGTGTTCATAATTTAATTTTAAAAAGGTAAACTGTTATATACGGTATGTTACATTCTTTATGCATAAAGTGACATATTTCAAGCTTTTCTGTTTTATTGTTGATACTGTTTGAACTGTAATTTAGTTAAACTCCAAATTAAATTTTATACAGTATTGTAATTTAAGATGTTGAATTTCTGATTGAGATATTAAAAAATGTTACATTTCATGTAATAAATATAAAATATATGGCAGTTTAACTTTCTAAATTAAATTGTGAACTCAAATGAACTTTTAAACCATATTCTAATTTTTGAAGTTACTTATTTGGTGATTTTAGTGCTGATGTTAATGCATTGTTGGAGATAGCAGGGTCCTAACTATTGCATTCTAACAATTGAATGATGAAACTTTACATTATGTCCTTAAATGCACTGTTGTGATTTGAGCTTACTGGAGATGCTACAGATGAAGGATGATGTGTAAAATCCTCAGCTGAGTCTTAGTGGAAGTAGTCTAGACATCCTGTGCCTGAGGATGCTTGGGTGTTTGAGTAGAGCTAGAGGTGATGATAAGGTAGGCCCAACATGCTTAGATCTCTGGCGCTTTGACATTCAGTTTAAGGCAGAATAACTTTGTGCCTGCGCGCTGTTTCAGAAGCCCCCGGGCTAGTAACTGGGCTTTGAACGTGCCGCGCACAGCCCGTTTCCTAATGCACACAGCGTTACGTGCATTCCTCAATCTACCTGACATGCCATAACTCAAGACTTTAGACGTGTGTTTCCTAACTTAAGCATCACGCTTAGAGTTCGCCTCCAAACAGACCATTAAAATTCACCCAGTCAGCAAATTTTAGAAATTATGTGATAGATTAAACAGAAACCTTGACCCACCTGTCACAAATTACAAGCATTCTCTGTCACAGGAGATTAATGCTCTGCAGTACTGTGTTTTTTTCTTCTTTTGCTAAATGCAAATCAAGACCTAAGAGCATCAGGTTTGTAATTGTTCATTAGTGGAGTGGATCAAAGTTGATTTTCAATCCCAATCACCATTCAGCATGCAAAATTTATTAACACCATGGCAATATGTACAACGTAATACAGCATCACTATGATACTACACAGGCATGTCAGAATATTTTGACCACTTTCCTAATAGTGGGAATGACCATCCTTGCCTCAATGGTGATCCTTAACACTTTCCTGTTCATTATAGAGTTTAACTGGTTCACTGTGGCTTGTTTACTGCTCTGTGCCAGTTGCCTGAGTCATTGGCATCAGTGCCCTGTGGGGCACCACTGGGAGGCACTCAATGTACAAGAAGTCCATTCTCAGTACATCTTCACTATGGCAGCTTTAACATCCAATAATGTTAATGATTTCTGAGATGCTACTACCCTGTTATCACACCTTTTTGGACATCAGTCACATCACATACTTTGTCCATGATGATAGTTTTACACTCTGATATAACTGACCAGTGTGATGAATAATTTCTAGGTTTATGACAATTTTAGGAAAACAAAAAAAAATAATCTGGGTTAAATATGTGTGAATTAAAGATGGATAAGAGACGTAGTGAAGTCACTCAACAGTGCTCTGTTTGGGGGTTTTTAGAGGTTACTGAGGTTAAACTGAAGGTCGTGACTCTGACCTGATCTCCCCCTTGGCTCACAGCAGAGAGAGTGAGCAGCGAGGGCTGCCTGACAACCTCCTGCTTATCCAGTCAAGCCAAGATTTCTCAGGTAACATTAAAACATACAGGGTAGCATTATTTGAGGACACAAGCAAAACATAGCAAAACATCCACAATTACAGTCAATTCATGATTCTTTATGACATATTTTGTACTTCTCTTTCATAAAGTCTTAATTTTGTGCATTTTTATAATACAAACATTATTATCTAAAAAATATTTTTGACCAGCACCCACTTCAAACAAAATAATCCAAATAAAATCCTTTGTCACATAAAGTGTCATCAGTTTTATTGGAAAATATATTAAATCTTGTATTTCTAGTCATGTCTAGTTTTTAGAACAATGTATTCTTAAAATAAGTAAGGTTGTCTTGAAATTCTTTTTTGACACTGGAGAGCCTCAAAAACTTTCAGTAATATAAAATAAAATTCTTATTTCATTTTAGAAAATCCTTAAAATTAGAAAACTAATCTTAATAAGAGAATTCTAGACAAAGTTTCTAAAAACTAGAATATTTATCTAACACATACAAGTCAGTTATTCTTAGATAAAAAAAACAAGACCTATTGTTGATTTTCAAGACTTTCCTGCTTAAGATTTTATTTTTGGAGTGAGCGTATTGACATTCTCAGAACAAAATATTATATTTCCATTTTTCTTGATTTAAGTATGTACTTACTTATTTACCTCATTTAAAAGTGCTAATGTGCTAATAAAAAGGGACCAAAAATTATAAAATCAAATCTTGTAACATTACATGATAACATGTTGCCAGCATGTGGCTACATGGTGCCACACCAACAAGCTGGCGTATAACACCCAGAAAACCAATGAGATCATCATGGACTTCAGGTCTAGAAGCCAGGCTCACTACCCCATTTGCATCAGTAAAGTAGGTGTTTAGCTTCACGTTCCTTGGTATCCACATCTCCAGTGATCTAACCTGGTCTGTGAACTCCTCCATCCTGGTCAAAAACGCACAACAGTGCCTTTACTTCATTCACAGCCTTAAGATAGCTCCCCTGTGTCTTAAGATCCAGCTGAACTTCCACCGCTGTGCCACTGAGAGTATTCTCACCATCTGCATCTCTGTGTGATACGGCAACTGCTCCACAGCCAACCACAAATCACTCCAGTGGTGCCCAACACATCACAGGCACCCAGTTACCCACCATTTAGTACATTTATCAAAAATTCTGCCTCAACGATGTTTCTCATCCAAACCATGGACTTTTCACCCTTCTCACATCAGCAGACGTTACAGGAGCCTCCGCTCACACACTAACAGCGCAAGAAGAGCTTCTTGCCTGAGGCTGTGACCCTACTGAACTCTGCACCACCACTTTAACTTGAACTATATCACTGCACTGACATTTAACTGAACGCTTGCACCTCTACAGTGTTCATACACTTTATATCTGCTACCTCACTGCCATTTAACTGCATCCTTGCACCACTGCACTGTTTGTGTACTTTATATCTGCTACCTCACATATATATACTCTCTTAATAATGCCTATATTATTTATTTGCAATAGGCATATTCAAATTTTGGGCAGCACGGTGGCTTAGTGGTTAGCACATTAGCCTCTCAGCGCTGAGGTTTTGGGTTCGAGTCCCCATCTGAGCGGAGTTTCCATGTTCTCCCCGTGTCTGCGTGGGTTTCCTCTGGGGTCTCCGGTTTCCTCCCACTGTCCAAAAAAAAACATGGAGGTCAGGTGAATTGGCTACTCTAAATTGTCCATATATGTGTATATGTGTGCGTGTGTGTTCACCCAGTGATGGACTGGCGCCCTGTCCTGGGCTTAGTTGAATAGTGTAATGCCCTGCCCTGCGCCCAGTGAGGGGGTGGGGGACTAACCGTGACCCTGATAAGGATAAAGCAGGTGTGATAATGAATGAATGAAAATGAATATTCAAATTTCTACAACTCACTGTACCATTTCAATGAAAACATACTGCACTTTATGTAAATAACACTGTACATTGCACTCTGGTTAGATGCTAACTGCATTTCATTAACTCTGTACACGTTCTCTGCACAATGACAATAAAGATGAATCTATCCTAATATAATATAATATAATTAATCAATTATTAGAAATAAAATAGAAATAGAAATAAAAAATTAGAAAAAAAATTTACTTTAAAATAACAGCTTCAAAATGATGCTGATAGTGCACTGACTCATAATAGTGAGAATATCATATGTGTCCTTGCAACCGTGGATGTTGCACTGTGCAAGTTTGTAGCGGCACCACATCACAATGGCGAGTCTTCAGCTAGCTCAGTAATCCCCACATTGATCACTTCAAATAAGCCTGAGCTAGTTTGTAATAAGTTACACTGCAATTTAGCCAATATTATTTCATCAACACCATATTTGTTTACACACAGTATCCATGTTCAAACCTTAGTAAACAGTGTAGCCTATATTGGGTGAAATTACAAGCAAAATTAACACATTTTAGGACATTTATTTTTGTGAACTATCACAATAAATAAAAGTCATATTTCTGCAAAGTCATGTACCGCTACCTTTCATTTGCTTTTGTCATTGTTAGTACTGTATCTTTCAACTTCCAATGATGGGGAACTCACAGTGGCTTTAGAGAAGCAGGCATGGGACTGAGGAGTCACCGGTTTGATCCCTTGGCCCTTAAGCATGGCACCTAATCCTGTTCTGCTTTCCGGGTGCTGTGGGTAAGGCCGCCCACCACTTCAGGCAAATGTGCTCACTGCCCCCTAGTGTTTGTGTTTCACTTCACCTTTATATGTACAAGCACACTGGTCAATATGTGACTCACTTTTTCAGCATGATTTGTATATACAACAGTGTTATAAAAGTGAACTGTAGTGGCAGCCCAAGAGCAAAAATCCCAATTCTTACATAATGTTGCTTTAAGTTAAGAAGTCATCTGTTGTTGTTAATATTTTGGAGACTTTAGAGCATGATGTTCCTCCTCTGATCATCTCTGAACCAAGACCAGGCCGCTGTGATGGAGTCGCTTTCCGTCGAGGCATGTCAGGAATTAGCAGCGTACGCCAGAACGCCTGTGGCGCTGTCAGGTGAAATTAGAAGAATTGAGGCATTCATCTCAGAGACACCATTACACAGTCGAGGGGGAGAAAGGAAAAAAAGCATCCGCAGCTTTGACGCATGGCACATGGAGCAGAGGTATTCGTTTTAGTCCCGTTCACAAGGCCTGAGAAACAGCTCTCTCTGCTGAGTGACAGGAGGAGGAAGAAGTGCAGATTAAGCCCGGCACTCACTTCACACCGCTGACACTGCCAGATTAGTTGAGATAATATGATGATAGTAATTGAGCTGGTAGTAATTGCTCAATGACTGAGCCCATCCCCGGGGCTCCAGGAGCAACATTACCATTCATGTTTTCACACCAGCGCTCTGACATAACGGCCATCATTCAGGGAGTCCTTTTTTCACTCTTTGTCTTGGTTATATTTTGATATTGTTGAAGTCAATTGAGTTTTCATTTGCCTACCATAAATTTTTATGTTGGTATAATAGCATTGCTTTATGATCTTAATGAATAACCATGTTTATTTACACATTTAACAACAGCAGATTTAACTGTAAACCTTAATTGATGCTAATTATGCTCAACAAGGTACAGACATTATTTATCCATTCATAAACAGAGAGAGAGTGAGAGAGAGAGAGAGAGTGAGAGAGAGAGAGAGAGAGAGAGAGAGAGAGAGAGAGAGAGATGACAGGGCCCCGGGCCTCCTCAGGAATGAATTTAGTGTCAGGATTTTCTGTAAGAATCGCAAAGTAAAAAGAAAAAAGAAGAAAGTAAGAAAGAAAGAAAGAAGGAAAGAAAGGAAGAAAGAAAGAAAGAACGAAAGAAAAAAACAGCTGAGGGTGTAAATAATTCATGCAGACAATATGACTTTTTTATGTAAATTTGGTGCATTAACCCTCTATTATAATGATGGACGACAGATATGGGTGATGTTTCCTTGGTAAGAGCTAATGGATGACCATCATAAATTCACTGCACATTTTATTGTGTTGCTGGGAAAATTGTGCCTGCAGGCAACGTTGTTTACTTTTATGTAGAAAAAAAAAATCCCGCCTGTCTTCAGAGGGTAGAAAAAGGGGGGGATAATGGGGCGACACTGGATGCCTTGTTCCACACCTTTTGCCACTTTTGGGGGTGGGCTTGTACCTCAGCTGCCAACACTATGTGTGTGTTCACTCTTCATCCTCTTCTTCATCCCCACAATGTCAGGCATGACCTAGTTTTAGCCTTTTATTGACCACATCATCTGTGTAAAGTATTACAGCAGAGAAACATTTACATTTTAACTCCCTTCACAGCCTCACTGTGATGTTATTACATACTGTATTATGAATTTGTAGAGAACATCTTCTGTGAACTGTGTTGGTTTATAATGAGGGCTGAAGTGACTACATGTTATCACTACAAAGTTCACTTTGCAAGTAAAATGTCAATAGTTATCCCCTTAAACCCATTAAAAGAAAAAAGAAAAATAATACAAATAAAATAGTTTATTATAATAATAATAATAATAATAATAATAATTATTATTATTATTATTATTATTATTATTATTATTATTATGAATAATAATAATAATACAAAGTTTAACAGTGCATAAAGATTGTGAACATCACTCATTTTTTATTATAACGTGTCATATGTGTTTCCTTAATAAAATATTATTATTATTATTATTATTATTATTATTATTATTATTATTATTATTATTATTATTATTATTATTGTTGTTGTTGTTGTTGTTGTTGATAAAGATACTGCATAGGTGTATATATTAGTTTTTAACAATAACACTTCTGAAAAGTTAAGTTACAAATTCATTTAAGTTTTATCTGCTGTCAAACATGGTGGTGAATCATTCTCAACCATTAAGATAACAAAGCTTAAATGCATAGATTCCACCAAGATGACCATCCATGTAAAATAACTTTTATTATTATTATTTTTATTTTCCATGTAAGACTAGCAAAAGTCCTGCCAGGTAGATTTAATGCAACGTCACACTGTCACCTGACGTCTCAACCAATCCCCAAGAAAATCAAAGTTTCCCCTCATTGTTACCCACCACCACCAATTTGGTCATGTCTGATGTGCTGACTCCACCCCTGCATGCTTCACCTGCAGAATATGCTAGATTCAGTTCATCACTTGCCCTGGCCTACTGAAAGGGACTACGCCAAAGACTGTCTTCACAACATAGACAATCTACGTTTATCACACCAAATATTCATTGCAGTTGTTTAAAGAAATTCCTGTTATATTGTTTTCAGATCATGTCTTCCTGACTGAATGATTTAGGCAAAGAAAGCAAACAAAACTGTATCATAAATGTGCTAAAATGCAAGCTCTACACAAATGTGTGAGCACAAATGTGTTTAAGCATGTGAGTAAGTGAGGGAGAGAGAGAGTGAGAGAGAGGAAGAGAGAGCAGATGGTAGAGAGCAGGTGTTGTGCAGCAGGCGGGCTGGTGAAGCACCTCTGGATGCTGCGGAGCATCAGTGCCACATCTGGCCACCGGACACAAAACGGTCTGTGGTAGAGAGCCATGCACTGTGTGTGTGTTTAACATCCGCACATGTCCCATCATCTAATGCAAATTTTGACATTGATAATTGAAATACATATGGGGGTCCATCTAAAGATGACAAGTGACCTCCACTCATCATGATTTCATTAATATCAAAAACAATACATCAACAAATTACAATACTGCAATTTTGTGGAAAAAGTTTATAAATGATAAGTTTAATTGTGAATTTCATTTGTAAATCAAGGTTCTAGAGTCTGGATGAAGAGTGGAGAGACAGAATCCAAGGTGTCTGAAGTCCAGTGTGAAGTTTCTGCAGTCTGTGATGGTTTGGGGTGTCATGTCACCTGTTGGTGTTGGTCCACTGTGTCCAGCTTGAGTCATCATGATCATCTACCAGGAGATTTTAGAGCATTTCATGCTTCCATCAGTTGACAAGCTTTATGGAGATGCCCAGCAGCTGCCCACAGTGCCAGAACTACTACTGATCATGATATGACTGTGCTTAGCCAGACTTGTAAGCCATACTGATCAACATAAAAAAAAAGGTTTAAAATATGTGAAAATGAATATGAAATATATCCCAGTTATGCATGTTGCTCTGGATCACATGTCCTGCTAAACATATACAGTTACAGTCGATGATAATTACCAGCACAGCTGTCTGGTGCCATGAGCTGAAATAGGTCTCGCCTCACTGCCTGGTCCTCCGAGACTCTTTCCTGTGCGTCGCTAATTTCTCAATTTGTCCGCGGCTTTTTTCGCCATTTTACTCTAGTTAACCTTGCTCTTTCCACGGACGCTTTTACCCCCCTCATTTTCTTGCCACTTTGTGCAATCTAGGCCAACATGCTTTTTTCTTTCTGCATTGACATTCTTATGATTTATTCCACTGAACATACAGAGCTGTCTTCAGTAGAGATTCATGAAAAGTTGCCACTTACCTAAAGAAGATCTAACACAGTGCAGGTGCTTTTATGTTCATTCAGAATTGCTGGTAAGAAAATTAGCAAATTCATCAAGTGTTGTGTTAAGGAAATATTCAGAGTCTGTGTGTGTCTTCCTGAGCCTGTGGCGACACAGACTGTACTGAATGAAGAAGGACTGGACCCACAGGCCATCATGTGTCCTGGGACCTCCTCTCTCCACTGGCCTGCTCATGCCTTTGGGGGAGTCTTAGCTTCTCTGGACAACTCAGCTCTATTTCCACACGCTCTGGGCTCTCCACAGGGAAGGAGTTATTCAATGCACTTCTGCAGACAATGTCTGCTTTAGCCTTGAGAGAATTGGAAGTTTAGATACATTGCGGAACCAAACTGAACTCCAGTCATCAATTTTGCTGAGGATTTCAGAAAGCAGAGGCATTCTGCAGGTGGGTGATTAATTTGGAATTATTACAGAATCCAATTAGGTGCTGCTCTGGGATGTTGTTTGGAGTCATTTGTCTGGCACGAGGGACACAGTGTACTAAGCAGAAGGAGTGGTAAGATTACTTCACAGCCCAGGGGAAGGGAAGATGGAATTGGGATATTTGTTTATGATTAGTATCAAGAGAAAAAAAAATAGTTTTAGGTTCAATTTTTGCCACTTCTGTTACAGTAAGCATAACAGTCATACATATAAAATGTAGAATATCTTGCTGGAAAAGGAAACCGGCATCCCCATAAATTTTGTTAGCAGATGGAAGCATGAAGTGCTCTAAAATCTAATAGATGGCTGTGTTGACTTTGGACTTGATAAAACACAGTGGACCAACAACAGCCAATGACATGACACCTCAAAACATCACAGACTGCAGAAACTTTACTCTCTCTCCACTCATCCTCCAAACTCTAGAACCTTGATTTCTAAATGAAATGCAAAACTGACTTTCATCCGAAAAGAGGACTTTGGAGCACTGAGGAACAGTCCAGTTGTTTATCTGAAGACACTTCTGTTGTTAACGTTAAAACAAAAAAGGCTGGAAATGCTTTACTTTATGTAAAATGAACATAAAATATATGCTAGTTTACTGTTAATTAATTAATTAATTTACAAACAAATTACGTTTTTACAATGTTCTAATTTTTGAAATATAGAAAATTGCATAAAATATAAAATCAGATGTCATTAATTTAGTGTCAGAGCAAACTGACTTAATAAGTACCAGCAACGCCAATCACTGGGTTGATGTGACACACCTGACTCTGATTGCCTGTATTCTCTAGAATGGTCTCGCTCATTTATGCCACATCTTCCACTTCACACTCCACTAAAATGTTCTCTTTTGTTTGGGTTATCGGAACCAGAAAAGAGAAAATTGTTATATACCAATGAAGAATGGGTTGTAGATGGTTCTCTATATTAGTTTTTTTGAAAATTGTCTGTAAAGCACCTAAAAAGGTTCCTCTTTTATTACAAGCTTGACATCAAAACAATAACATAACACTTTTTGTGTTATATAGAACCTTTTCCAAAAAGCTTCTGTATTAGAAGCATCTACAACACATTCTTCATCGATGTGAAGAACCCTTAAATCTTGCAAAAGGTTCTTTGAGTGTTCATGGTTCTATAGAAAACTTTTCTTTACTGAAAAACCTGAGTATAGGTTAAACCAGCATTCAAAATTACAACATTGGTGTTGTTAACTCTAAACGCTTAAGATTTCCTGAATGATTCCTGGTTTGGCTGTATGTTCTAAGACAGGAGTCCAATTCCAGCCCTGGAGGGCCAGATTCTTGCACAGTTTGGTGATCTTCCTGATCAGACACACCTGATTCAGCTCAGCAGGTAATGAGCATGTTTGATTGTAATGTCAGAGCAGGACAATCTCCAAACTGTGCAGGAATCTGGATCTCCAAGACTGGAGTTGGACATGTCTGTTCTAAGGAGAACCATCACATAGGACCATTACAGTAAGGACAATTCTTCTATAATCATGTGATCATATGTTATTTTATAAAGGCTCCTTAAACTTAATGAAAGTTCTTCTTCATAT
Source organism: Crenuchus spilurus (assembly GCA_036984385.1). Taxonomy (NCBI): domain Eukaryota; kingdom Metazoa; phylum Chordata; class Actinopteri; order Characiformes; family Crenuchidae; genus Crenuchus; species Crenuchus spilurus. The sequence goes on along the minus strand of BRDA01017846.1, from coordinate 8,743 downwards.
ATATCTGATAAACAATATGCTGCAAAAAAATAGATGCGCAATTTTAAACTGAAGCCAAACTGAAAGAATAAATGCATATTACATATTGTAGTATATTTATGAAATGACATAACATTTGTGTGTATGTGTGTTGAACACAGTGTTGAAGATGAATGGCCTACTGATGCTGAAAACATTACTTTCAAAGAATCCAAATGGTTTTATTTACACAAGCGCTGTAGTGATTCTACATATTCATATTCATACCGCTCTACTGGAATGTATCATTGAGAGTGCTTGAAGCGCACACACATAAGCTCTGTAGAGCGAGCTCACTTCTCTGCTTCTGTCAAGGGTTCCTCAGCAACAATGTTGTTTAAAACCCAGCAATTAAAATATTAATCATCTTACTATTAATTAAGTTGGTTAAGTGCTAGCTGCGGTTTTATTAGTGGCACCATTTGGACGTCTAAGTGACACTCCTAATGGGGCCACTCTGAGGGAGAAGGGAAAAAACACAGCGTAATTGGGTCTGGCAATTCCATTTATTCTCTCGACCACTCGCCCATCCTTCTGCCATCAATAATTCATCTAATTACTGATATTGTGGTGCGAGTCACTCTCAATTTAGGAGGCAAACATGATTATTTAATAATAATAATGCCCTGAACATATGCATTTTCTCTCTTCCAGCGTTATTTCCTTCAATTTTTAATGACTTGTTAACACAATGGCCGAGGCTAACTCCAAATAAAAACAACAAAAGAAGCTGCTGTCCGTGACCTTTCTAGCTGAACAATTAGACAAAAGCCACAACAGTAACAAATGGCTCTGTCTGCTCTATTGATGAATGCAGGTGATGTTTAAGAAACCAAAATAGGTGAGAGATGGGCAGGAATTTAGCTGCTGTGGAGAAAGAAAAGAACGAAAGAAAGAAAGAAAGAAAGAAAGAAAGAGTGAAGACCACTGGAGTCCTCCCCGCAGCCCATAATGATGTCAGTAATAACAGTGGCAGCGGTGGAGCTGCAGCCAGAGCAGGTTTGCTGGGCGAGTATAGCTGCTGTAGATTATGTGGGGCAGTAAAACACAGAACTCCCCTGAATATGCGGGAGGTAAATGAAGTCCCAGGGGTGTAATATTCTCCAGCTCCTGCAGATACATTTGTTTAATTCTCATCTGTCAAAAAGCCTGCGCTGGCCCACACGTGTGCAGGGAGGAGTTGTGAGGAAAGCGAGAGAATGATGTGTGCATTTCTGGGTGGGTTCTGAGATCTGTCGGGGATAAACAGCACTAAAACAGCCAAAGCACCTGCACAATATAACATGTAAACCTACCGATGCAGGTCTACGTCTGGTCAGTACTTGGAAGGGAGACAACAGGAGGTGCTATTACTGGATACCAATGCACCAGTGCAGTGACGGGCACACTGTACTGTATAAACATTGATTGGGGCTGGTACAGCAATGTCCTGGATAAATGTTCCACTCCTAATCATCTCTGTCTTCATAAAAACGCTGGTCCACAGCTACTCCTGCTTTCTCCTGACAGTTATTATACTCAAGCTAACACTGAACATCATAATTCAGTCTCAAACTTGTAGTCTACTGCTGTTGTTTACACAACAACTACTAACTTTTAGGGCATGAGAAGTGGGTTTGGGAACAAAAGGTTGCCAGTTTGAGCCCTAAAATCAGCAGGAAAAATACATTCACAGTTGAAGTGCCTTTGAAGAAGGCACCTAACCACCAACTGCTCCCTGGGTGCTGCAGCTGCCTAATGCTCCGTGTATGTCTGGCTTAGTCTCTCCTTCCCCCTCCTCCTGTAACAGCTGGGACTTCTGATGTGAACTGGCTGCATGTGGATGTTGACCATTGGTGGAGGTTTAGATTACTCTCTAATGTCTGTCCCAAATTTCAAAGAGCTTTGAGTGTCTAGCAAAGTAACTATAAGTAAGTAAAGTAAGTATGAGGGTGTGTACGTTCTGAAGCAGTATGGACATCCTGAAACTCAACATTTCATGCCACAGGAGGCACCAATAGTGAAGTGGTCCATGTGTCAGAGCCCTATAGACAATTACATTACAGTTAGATTAACCCTTTAATGTCTGCTCAGTGCATATTCTTCTACTTCAGTGCATTTTTCAGTGTCTGACATAATTTGAAATAGTTTTCTACATGACATAAATCTTTTTATTTACCAAGCTGACCTATATGTTGCATAGGCATATATACCAAATATATGTTTAGAGAATATGTGTATGCAGATGAGTTTATTTTAGTTGGTTTGGCCTGTACAGTCATTTAAATTGGTGCATTAAAATTGTGGCATACGCAGCTCTTGATTCTCAGGCGTCTGACTGTTTCTTGAAGCTGGAATACATAGACCATACCAGGGGCATAGCTCCAGGGGACCCTGGGGGTCTGGGGCCCCCTCACTCTGAATTTTTTGACTACTCAACAGAATACAAAGTCCTCCAATACCAAAGAAAAATGGTACTCTTATAATGCAAAATGATCCTCAAGCTGCTACTTTCCATTTTAAACAAAATAAAAGTGGCTGCATGCTGCCATCAGTTGTGTAATATCATAACATCATTATTCTATAAGGCATGAAAGTATGCTTTTTTCAATGCATAAATGTAATGCTTAAAAGAGCATCACCCTGCTCAATTGTTACTGAAGACTATGGAAGGGCATTGTAGTATTTTAGCCAAACCCTGGACATTCCTACAGATTTTAACTCAGTGGCAGATCGTGTATTTCACACCAAGGCCTTCAGTAATGCTCCGTCTGAATCAATCTACCCCTCTATACTGTTCTCCATGTATGTTATGCACAGCTGATACGTTGACACAGATTAACAGCAAGCCAAAGTCAATTCTCACAAGCCAGGATATGAGAATAATAAAAATAATTCACTAAATAACAGCTGATAAATTCACTATAGTATGACAGCATAATTGCAAGCTAATTTATAACATCAATGTCATCATGAGAAAACATGAAAAATAGCACATTAGCATTAGCTTCTTCTAATATAAACCCATGTGCAGACATCATTAGCATTCTATAGCAAACTTGCACATTAATGAGCAAACACAGATCACAAATGATTACATAAGTGTACAGATATGAACTAACAGCTGTAACTACTAACCAAAGTGAAACGTAAAGTCATTGCTTTCGTGGGAGTAGAAAAAATATAAAGACCTCTGGCATATTACTCAGCTGAGCAATGAAATCGGAGAATACAAGAGTTACTACACATTTGACATTTCAACACATCCATCCATCCATTATCACACCCGCTTAATCTTTATCAATGTCACGGTTTAGTCCCCTACCCCCTCACTGGGCACAGGGCAGGGCATTACACTATTCAACTAAGCCCAGGACAGGGCGCCAGTTCATCGCTGGCACTTCAACCCGAAGCAGTGTTCAATGCATTCAATTCTGCGTTTCTCACTCTGCTTGTAAACATTATTAAAAAACATTTAAAATGCAGAAATACAGTATGAGGAGCCATTGCACCGCAGACAGATAACTCCTGTAGCCTTAATAAATGCCTCTATTGAATAAACAAACCAGGGGTGAACAAGTCTTCTACTGCAGAAACTGCCGCGACACACATGAAAACATCAATAATAACCTCATAAACTTGCAAAATTATTTAGGAAAATAGCAACATTTTACTCACCAAAAATTGGATTGTAAACAGAATCCATCCTCCTTTCTTTCCTTAAAAGCAGATTATCTGTGCACTTCAGTTCCATCAAGAAGTCCTTTCCTATCCCATCGAAGCTAATGCTAACTAGATTGACTATCCAATCAACGGGTCTGAATATGGTGACGTTGATCTCAAAATCTGATTGGTTGAAGCAATAGTTCCATTGACATTTATTTTGTGTTAAGGGAGCCTTCAGAACGACTTGTGAAGACCTCGGCAGACATCTTTGACTTTGACCCTGCCTGGCAACCAATGATGGCTGAAATGCGATTGGTTAAATGCTTTAATATGAAAATACATGACTGGAAACAGCACAACCATCGGAAAAGCTATAAAAAGAAGCGGACAGACCATTTGGAATTATTTAATAGGTTTTCATAGACAAAACATAATTTTGCATCAGTTTGTGATTCAGATATTTCTTAGGCCAGCAGAGAAGGCCTTGCAGGCCCTGACAGCCCACCACTGTTTTAACTTCAACCCTACCAAACCCCACCTGATCTAAATTTTACCTGCAGAAGTTCTTGATTAGCTGAATGAGGTGTGTTAGAGTTTGTTGGAGGTGAACAGATCTCCAGGAGGAGGTTTGGTGATCCCTGTTATAGATAATGTGTCTTCCTTCATGGTTTTGTATTGTTCCAATAGTTGATGCAAAGAATCATATGATTCTCATGGGAATCACGGGAGGGAACCCTGAGTTATACAGGGCTGCAGTTCTGGAGAATTTATATTATTTGTTATGAGATGGCAGGAGAACTTTGAGAGAGTCAAGTTGCAAGTGTTTCAGGTGTGGTTCTTCTTGTAAAATGTTATTTCATAACTCCACCTTAAAAGTTACACATGTTCAAATTATTTAAAAATTGTTCGCTGAAGGTTTGCCCAGCTGCCATTGTAGTTTGTATATACATTTGTTTTCTTAAGGGCTTGCCTAGTTACAGTGGGGGAAAAAAGTATTTGGTCAGCCACTGATTGTGCAAGTTCTCCTACTTAGAAAGACGAGAGAGGTCTGTAATTTTCATCATAGGTACACTTCAACTATGAGAGACAAATGAGAGAAAAAATCCAGGAAATCACACTGTAGGATTTTTAAAGAATTTTTTTTGTAAATTATGGTGGAAAATAAGTATTTGGTCAATAACAAAAGTTCAATTCAATACTTTTGTAACATGGCAATGACAGAGGTTAAACGTTTCCTGTAAGTCTTCACCAGGTTTGCACACACTGTAGCTGCTATTTTGGCTCATTTCTCCATGCAAATCTCTTCTACAGCAGTGATGTTTTGGGGTTGTTGCTGGGCAACACAAACTTTCAGCTCCCTCCACAAATTGTCTAGGCCACTCCAGGACTTTTATGGAGCCACTCCTTCACTGCCCGAGCAGTGTATTTGGGATAATTTTCATGTGGGAAGGCCCAGTCATGTTTCATGTTCAATGCTCTTACAGATGGAAGGAGGTTTTGGCTTACAATTTCATGATACATGGCCCTGTTCATTCTTCCCTTAACACGGATCAGTTGTGCTGTCCTCTTTGCAGAACAACAGCCCCAAAGCATGATGTTTCCACCCCATGCTTAACAGTAGGTATGGTGTTATTGGGATGCAACTCCACATTCTTTTCCCTCCAAACATGGCGAGTGGACTTGAGTACCAAAAAGCTCTATTTTGGTCTCATCTGACCACATGACTTTCTTATATGCCTCCTCTGGTCATTGCCAAACTTGAAATGGGCCTGGACATGTGCTGGCATGAGCAGGGGGACCTTGAATGCCCTACATGATTTTGAACCATGATGGCATAGTGTGTTACTAATGGTTCTCTTTGAGACTGTGGTCCCAGCTCTCTTCAGGTCATTGATCAAGTATAGTTTGAGGCTGACTCCTGACCTTTCTCAGAATCATCCTTACCCCACGAAGTGAGATCTTGCATGGAGCCCCAGACAGTCATCTTGTGTTTCTTCCAGTTTCTAATAATTGTGCCAACAGTTGTTGCTTTCTCACCAACCTGCTTGCCTATTGTCCTGTAGCCCATCCCAGCCCTGTGCAGGTCTAAAATTTTGTCCCTGTTGTCCTTAGAAAGCTCGTTGGAGTGTGATTGATTGAGAGTGTGGACAGTTGCCTTTTATAGACATAACAAGTTAAAACAGGTGCAATTAATACAAGTAATTAGTGCAGAACAGGAGGGTTAAAGAAGAACTAACAGGTCTGTAAAAGCCAGAATTCTCGCTGGTTGTTTATTAAGCAAATACTTATTTTTCATCATAATTTACAAATAAATTATTTAAAAATCCTACAATGTGATTTCCTGGATTTTTTTCCCCATTTGTCTCTCATAGTTGAAGTGTACCTATGATGAAAATTACAGACCTCTCTTGTCTTTCTAAGTAGGAGAACTTGCACAATCAGTGGCTGACCAAATACTCTTTTCCCCACTGTAAATTAAAGGTTAAATTTAAAAAACCTTTAAAAAAAAGGTAAAAATTAATTGATTATTAACATGAAAGAATCATGATTTGAGATAGGATTAACGTCAAAATTTGTATTAAATTTGGAAAAATAAGATTTAATGGCAGTTACTTGACTAGGCTGAGAAAATATTATATATATATATATATATATATATATATATATATATATATATATATATATATGTGTGTGTGTGTGTGTGTGTGTGTGTGTGTGTGTGTGTGTGTGTGTGTGTGTGAGATGTCAGAATATTATAACCACTTACCTAATAATGGGAAAATGCAATTTTGGCTCGGGTTTGTGGTAGAGTCTGTATTATGCGACAGAAGGTATATGGTGGTACACTGTGATGCATGGATTGCTCTGTACTGCTCACCAAAGTTGTTGTTCTCCTCTGGCATCAGTGCCCATTGAGGCACCATTGTTATGCCATTGGGAGACACCCAATGTACAAAAAGTCCTTTCTCAGTACACCTTTATTACAGCATCTCTAGAACATCCCACAAAGTTAGTGGTTTCTGAGATGCTACCACCCTTCACCTGGTACCCTATTATCATGCCCTTTTTCAACATCAGTCAGATCACGTTATTTCTCCATGATAATATTGATTCCATGTTTTACACTCTCTTATAACTGATTGGTGTTCTCATTTATTTATATGTGCAGCAAATTCTGTCACAACACATCTGTGACATCCCGGTGGTCATATGTGAGGGTGAGTTAAAAATAATCCACACTTTGGCTCTTGAAATTTTCAGTAAAGGCAAATGCATCATTTTTCCACATCATCTCCGTTTTTCCATACACTTTGTTCATCTATAAATAAGATTTTGTATTCCCTCAAATGTGTTTCTGTCCTCTTTTTTTTCAGGGGACCCACAAAACTGTAAGTTTCATTTCCAACTGATGGTTGACTTTTGAGGTTTTTCTTAATGGGCAATTGAGGATGTTTGCATCCTATATTCTGCTGTTTACTCTCAGGCGCGTAGTCATGAATCCATGTCTCATCATCAGTAATTATTCTTTTCACCTTCATTAGAGTTTCCTCCAAATTTACTTTGCAGATGTCCAAACGCATCTGCAACCAATTATTGTATAGTAACATGCTGCTCTTCTTTCATGTAAATTGTCAGTGGGGTGGCAAAATTTTGTTGCACTGCAGTCATAAATGAGCTGATATAACATATTCAAATCTGCACTGCAGTTATTAAGGAGGCAGAGACCTAGTTCAGAAGGTGTTAATAAGTTTTTTAATAAGTTAATAAGCATTTCAAGTACCAGAAGTTTTAATATAACTAAAGTGTAGATTATTTTTTATTTTTATTTTCTTCTTATTTTTGTTACTAAGTAAACTGTAACTTTTATATTGTCTTAATATGGCAACAATGTTGTACATACATTAGAAGGTTATACTACTGAATGACATCATATATTTGTAATTACCAGCAATATCTGGAACTTCTAAGAACAGGCTGAGCATCTAAAAAAAAACAGACAGACAAGGTGTACAGGGTAAAGAAAGCAGACAAGCAGCCTGGACCTGTGTTCTGGCTCAACAGGTGTGTAGCTTCTGTACTCTGCTTATAACTGCAGGACAAAGTGAAGCACGTTGTACCTAAAATTAGGCTCTCTGGGAAAGGCTAGATCCGTTCTCTTCTCTGTAACTTCACCTGGAGGGTGGTTCTGGCCTGGTCCTCAGCAGGACTCAGAGTAAGGCAGCTGTCACTGCGAATGCACATGTCATTGAGGCGAGACATTAATTGCCTTTGCCGGGTGGCAGCGGCGCACCACTCAGGTGTGTGTTTTTGGGGCCGCCGATGTGCAAATGAGATTTGGACTGTCTCCTTGCTAGAAATAATTGACCCGGGGGGTCTGCCTCGGAGGCTCAGTCCCCCCACTACAGTCCTTGACAGTCTGGGACCCTCTGATTGGTTAGTAGTCAGCAATAAATGACCGGCCTCTTGACCTGGAGTACCCCTCCTCCTGGGCTCCTTCACAAGGACATCCAGAAGCTGAGGTGGTCAAAACAGGATCGTTTTTTCCTCGCCGTTGTCTTCTGCATAGTTCTCCAGCAAAACACACACACATGCACACACAAATATCATTGTCCCGTGTCCAAGTTTTAATGAAGCAAGGGCATCTTGTTGGGTCAGTGCTCTTGGACCTTGGCAGCTTGTTGAGGATTCACAGCACAGGCTTATATCAGTTTCATTGCACAGCAGTCAATTCTCTATGTTAAATTTAATCATTTATAGTACATCTGCACACCCCCTTTCTAATTATGAAATGAATTCCACTGCGAATTCAATCCATCTCTTAAACAGACTGAAAGCGAAATGCAATCCAATCCAATCCTACGGTGAGAAAATAAGAAATACTACAGTGGGCATGTGTTCATTCTCAGATAGCATTCTCTTTTTAAAATAAAAAATGGAAAATGTTAAATAAAATAGCTTTTTTATTTTCCTCGAAGCTTGTTTCTTGATTGTAAAGCAAAGTCTTTGGGCTTTTGATGATAGCTTTGGGAAATGTTGATTATAGTGGAGGCTCTTTTGCACCACTGAATGGTCGGTGGTG
>BRDA01017845.1:0-10791 GCA_036984385.1 Crenuchus spilurus | reverse complement strand
GCTGATCTCACAGCAACTCTACTGGTTTTCTAGTTTGTCTAGCCTGGAAGGTCCCCCAGTGACTGGTAATTCCCCCACCCTTCTCTCTCTCTCTGGACAGTCAGACTTGATAGAAGATCAGTTGATCAGTTATATCTTATAAACACAAATATTTAATTGTTCGTAATGTTTGAGTTATTGTTGATATGATCACTGATAAATAAATCCTGTATTTTATTAGTTATAACTTCACTACAGACGACACTGTCTGCAGCTACATATACTTACATTACTAATCTTAACAGAAATGTGGATCAAATGCACAACTTTAAACATGCTAAGCTCAGCAAACCGCTCAAAAGACAAGATTTCACCACATTGTATGAGTTGATGCATGCGGCCTAATTCTCAAATCCTGTTCCTAGATAGTCCAAAATCTCTCCTGAAAGCCCAGCCTCATTGGCAGATATGCTGCAGTGGGCACTTTCCTCTCCGACAAAAATTCAAATGTGACAGAAAATGATCGGCACTTCTCAGGCAAGTAAAACGTTCAGAGCATCCATCCTCTGCACAGCCTGTGAACCTGCAGACGTGACAGTGATCTAAGACTTTTGGTGCTGTTTTAAAAGCTCATCTGAGACAGGAACGACAGGGTAAAACCATGCAGCACTGAGTCACTAAAGAAAACTATATTTATCGTATTTGGAAGTACATAGAAATACATCCGCTCTCCCGCATGAAGGACGGCTTGATTTCCCTAAATGTCACACACATGCCGGGTGTGCTGCCCTCTCGCCCTGTGCAGTCGCCCCAGAGCTGGCATGCTTTATTATTGCACACTAAGATTTATGACCCAACATCAACACGAGGGAGAGGGGCTGGGAGAAAGCGGCGTGTTTACAGCAGAAGGGCAGCTGTGCGTGTAGAAAAGCCCCAAAGGCAAAAGACAGCACAGGATAACAGAACACTAACACACAATGCAGAAACACTCTGGGCGAGAAAGGTGTTTGAGCGGGTGAAGACTAGAATAACTCTAAATCTACATGTCCAAAAGTTTGTGGACATGCCTTCTAATGCTTGTTTAAGTTGCATTGCTGACAAAGATGTACAAATGCACACACAGCTAGTCTAGCCCCTGCCAAAAGAATAGGACCCTCTGATGCAGATGCCATGCCTAATGCCAGGCATGGGGTAACACTGAGCTGTGGAGCCATGTTCTCTGCTCCATCCCAGTCTGGGATGGCGCGGTACACTTGTAGGAAGAAGGGCTGTGTTGCAGCATGGCAGCACTGCAGGTTAGAGACCACTAGCTGGGTACCTGTGTACTGTCTCGTAGTGAGACACAGCATGAGTAGCGCGGCATCACAGCACTAGCACTAGCACCTGTGTCCTGGCAGTCTGGAGCACAGTTGGTAGGACTGTGTGTAAAAGGTGGTGGGGGTTGAGGGCATGTTTGGGGGGATCCATACAGGAGAGGGAAGAGGAAGAGATGGTGCCTCTAGGGGTGCTACAGAAGGCAGGCCTGGAACAGGCCTCTAGGCCACAGTGACAGACTTACAATGCACCTGCCCACCTGAGGTAGAGAGGGCTATACTATGTGCTCAATAATGCATGTGTGCTTGTTTTAGTACCATTTCTGGAGAAAAATACAAAAAGATTCCAGGGTTCTGTGCAAGAACCAGGTGATAAGATATACTGTGAGATAAGATATTGTGATATTGTAAGCAAGACAAGTGGTGTGTCCTATGCAATATCCATAAATCACAACAATCAAGTGGATTATTAATCGCAACAGGTAACGTTACCACAAGGTTATGTAAACGTTCTCCAAATGTTAGAAGGAAATGTTCTCTTAGTAACACGAGGATGGAAAAATATTACACAACTTTGATAAAAGTTAGTTTGAAATGTTCTAAAAAACATTACAAATAAGACTGAGGCGATGTTTTGGAAACATAAGAAAAAACGTTCTGGGAATGTTAACAAAAGTAGACAGATTCATGTTGAGGGACCATCACAGTGTAATGTTCCGACAACCAAAATGGAATGTTAGAGAACATAATTGTTCCAAGACAACATTCCTAGAAAGCTACATTATTGTTGCCAGTGAGGTTGACGTGATGTTCAAGGAATGGTCTTATATCTTGTTCCGAGATGTTCCGGGAACGTTAAGAAAACTAGACAAATTCACACTAAAGTGTATACAACGTTAGGGCAATGTTCTGAGAATGTGATTTTTGAGAACATTTTAAGACAACATTCCCTAAATGTTAAACTGTTGCAAATGAGGTTGAGGTGATGTTCTGGAAACATCAGAAAAAAAAAACGTTCTGGGAATGTTAAGAATACTAGAAAAATTCACATTGAGGAAACATTCCAGTACAACATTCTCACAACCAAAATGGAACATTTGTGCAACATTCTGAGAATGTGATTTTGCATGTGTCTCAGAACGTTCCAAGACAGCATTCCTAAAATGTTATATTGTTGCATATGAGGTTGAGGTGAGGTTTTGAGAGCAAATTCAACAAATTCATGTTGAGGGAAGATTCCAATGAAAGAAAAATGGAGCGTTAATGGAACGTTCTGAGAATGTGAATTTGCAGATTTATTTTTTGCGGCTGATGTTTTTTTTTCAGGGTTGATACTGATTATTAGTAACCAATGACACTGATATTAAGGATTATCAACTATATATAACTCATTAACAACACATTAACAATGTATTAATAATATATTAATATTAATACAGCATAATTTAATTATAGCACTAATATAAAAGATTTATTTTTTAACTGAAAGAGTTAAAAAAAAACATTTCTTTTAGAAAGTACATTATTATCACACAGGTGACTCCACATCCTGACAATATGTGACAGTCCTCTCTGTGTGAAGCACTGTGATTTGATTAAACTTGTTTTCTGCATCTCTTTTCTCTCTTTTCCCTCAGAACAGCCCCATCATCACCTCAGTCAATCAAAGGGTTAAATATTTGAACAGCAAGGAACTCTAGGTCACACCTCCATAGATCCACACTCAAACACACAGAACAAACGCATCCGTTCACAGGTGGACTCTAGGCCGGCGGAGGGCAGGAAAATGCCATTGCTAGCGCACTTTTATCTCGACGGGGGGGCTGAGCGAATACCGATACACACCGGGGAGGCCAATCGACGAGTGCCAAGCGGCGGCCTTGGAAAGGTAGAGCAGCCTTAACTCAGTCAAGGACAAACGCCTTTCGATCCGGTCCTTTCCCTTTCATCCCCTTCTCCTGGGCCGCCGGCAGGGCCATAATGCCTGGTTAAACTGTTCAAAGCCAAGTCCTCGGGGTACCCCGTCTCTCTCCCTTCTCCCTCTGAGACAGACGGCGGGTGAACGCACCAAAACAGGCACAAAAAAGCCAAAATCAATGGCCATTCACATGCAGGACCCTCCTTGAAGCTGGAAATGGAGGAATTAGACAAAAGCGAAGGGTGGCGGGGGAGGCCGGGGAGATGGAAAAGAGGAGGAAGGTGGGGGGCTTTGAGAGGGCTGCTATTCTCCTCTCTCAGTGGGAGCTGAAAGCAGGCTTAGGAGCCTGAGCCTTCACCTGCAGGGGGAAAGAGCACTGTGGCCTTTGGAAGACGCCGTGCTAACCTTCAACACACAGACATTAAAGAGGCGGTGGAGGCGGAGGGTTGTGGGTACTTTCATGGATCGCTGACTGGGTTGCGGTTCTGCATTGAAGTGTGTGCGTGAACGTGTGTGTGTGTGTGTGTGTGTGTGCGCGCGCGCATAGTGTCTATATTCAAATGTGGATAAGAGCAATATCAGTGCCTGAGAATTACACGATGACTGTGTGAGCATAATGCTGCTGCTATATGGACAAAAGCATTGGGACATCTGCCCATCCTGGGCAGGTTTTCTGCTCAATTTTGGAGCATTGCTGTGAGTATTTCATTGCATTCAGCCACAAGAGTGTTCGTGAAGGATCAACTCCCCACCTCCACCCCAGCTCATCCCAAAAGTACTAGATAGAGCAGAGAACACAGCTTTATACCCATCTAGATATGATGCAAATAGGTTCATGTTTATCTGCTCCAGAGAAACCTAATCTATTGGCTGTTCTTCTCTAGCTGAATGCATTCATTAGAAGGGGTGTCCACAAACATTACTATTAGAGGTGCACCAATTATCAGCCTGACCAATAATCAGAGCCAATATTCAGCATTTTTTTCAATTATCACAACTTACAATTAGTAGTAAATGAATATTACTCCCAAATACTGGTATCAGTGTCCTTCAAATCTAATAATCAGCCCATATCAATCGACTCCAAGACTCCACACTCACTGATTCTAGGCATTTCCAGCAAAGTCGTCTGTATCTTTAATATTTAATTAGACTCATTGATGACTATCTCTCCATACACCATCACAGGTGAGAGCTTTAACACTGAAAAGATCATGAGACTGATTGTCGCTGGCTCTGGGCTTCAGGATTAAAAAGTGATATTATTATAGCGTGACATTAGATAATCTGTCAAAACTCTTTTCTGATTCCTTCTGATCTTCTGATTTCTGATTACGTGCACTGTGATAATCAGGGGAATATGCCATGACAGCCACCTCAAAGCAGCACAACGGCATAATGAGAGAAGAAGAAGATAAACATTCAAATAAAGCTGCTTGTAGGATCTAATGTAGCACAACTGACTGTGCTGGTGTTGTAGTCAGGAGTGCAAGTCAAGACCAAGACCTGGAGTGTCTGAGACTGAGATATTTTGTAATTCCTTCCATCCATCCATCCATCCATCCATCCATCCATCATACCAGAATATGTATCTCCTTCACTTTTTCACTGAAACTTCATTATAAGTCACCACACAAAGTCACCTGAATATAAACCAATAACATCAGCTCCATCCAATTTTAATATTAAATGTGAAAACATCACAACATTTCAATCTGATCTCAAACAAAAACACCAGTTAAGCCGTCGTGGAAAGAAACAATCAGATCCTCGACCAGTGACGTCCTGAATAAAAATAGGTGATGCTTCACATCACTGAGGGGTGTAACTGAGTCTGTGGACATGGTGCTTGTGAAAATGCACAATCTTAACAACAAAGTATTCAAAATAAGAGGCGCTCATACTGAATGAGAAGAGCAGCTTTTATTTTTCCCTGTTAGCCAATCAGAGTGCAGATTTGGCTTGTAGAGAGAGGACTGGTTTACAGCAGTTCAGTTTCAAATTAACGTTATATCAGACAGACCAACAGGACTCTGAGTGGTCTGCACTACAACTTCAGAGTCCAACTCACCTTCAGATCAAGATAAGATCGGGTCCAGATAATTAATCAATCAATCAATCCATCTTTATTTAAACTCAGTAGACTGAAGGTGACCCTCATTTACAATGTAGCTGAGTTGAGAGCGGATTGCTAAGCGTGAGCACTGTAAAACTTCCTCTTCCTGAGACACATTTCTCCTTCTAGTCCTCCACAGAGGCTTTATTTCCATCCATCACCAGTGTTGGGATGTTCTCAGCAGAGGAAGAGTCTGCTGTGTTTGAACACACTGAGAGATGCGGGGTAGCGGAGGTGTAATGGCTGGACGCAGGATGGGAGGAAGAGGAGCTGATGAAGGGTGGGGAGAGCGAGCGAACGCACATAAACATGCTTTTAGTGGCGTCTACCTGTTAACATGAAGAAGGAGGAGAGAAGAAAACAGCAGGAGAGAAATACTGCAGGAAACAACGTTGTGGCTGGACGCGCACACACACACACACACACACACACACACACACACACACACACACACACACACACACACACACACTCAGTGCCTTTCATGTGAGATAAATATTCAAGAGGCAGCCGTGGCTGGGGAGAAGCACAGGTGTTTTTCACCTGCGCAACTGTGTGTGTGTGTGTGTGTGTGTGTGTGTGTGTGTGTGTGTGCTCTGAGGGCTCCGGCTTAATACAGACAAGGCCGAGAGAAAAGCAGAAACAGCGGCGAATTGAAAAGTAATCCCCCATTTCATTTAAGCCTTTGTAATTAGGACATCGGGGATCAGAGACACTCTGGCTGTTGCGTCGGCATTTCTGTTCAGGTGTGTGTGTCCTGTTTGTTGCCTGCGTGTGTGTATCACCAGCTGAGTAAGGTTTAGATCCTGCAGTAAGAAAAAAAATCCAGTGAGGCTACTTGTTAACATAACGAGGAGCTAATTAGGATGAGGATAAACCTGATTTGCATCAAGATTACTAAACCACTGATACTGTAGCTCTTATCTAACTCAGCCGTTCTCACAGAAAATCACTTAAATGTCACTCTGCGTTCTTCTCCTCTCTCTGTTTTCCCACAATTGGATTTAATACTTTTCCGCGTGTCATCATTTTGTCACCACAATGGCTCCCTGGAGTCCGGCGTGGAGGAAGAGGATTATACGTCTGTCAATTATCCTGCAGTCGGCGCGACGCAGCGAGATCTTAGCCAAGCATCAAGCTGGCTAAACATGTGCTGCATCTGATCTCTTATTAACAAATGAGCTGTTTGGCTTGTTTTTCTTAATTAGCCTACTCTTTAGCCGGAGATCCTGGTTTATGTAGTTTCAAAGCAAACATACACTGTGGACAACAGTATTGTTTAGTTGTTTCTTCTGAAATCAAAGCGTATTCTGCTCTGAGAAGACTTTTCTACAGTATTGCTGTGAGGATCTGATGGCATTCGAGTGTCAATAATCACCACCCAACATCGGGCAAAGGATGTGATGTGACTGTCTAAAGGACATGATGATTAGCTACCATGTTAAGCATGGTGGTGGTAGCATCTGGAAAACTTTGTGAGATGTTTTAGAGCTGCTGTAGTTAAGATGTACTGAGAATGGACTTCTGGTTCCTCTCAACAGCATAACAGTGGTGCCATAATGATGCCGGGGGGAACGACTCTGCTGAGTGGTACAGAGGAAAAAGTGGACTAGCTAAACTCTGTAATGAACACAGGAGCAACAAGGATCACCACTGAGGGAACACGCTTACCAAGTGGACCAGGCCAAACAGGTACTGATAGACCAAAGCCATCCCAGTAATGGACTCTTCTCTGTTGCAGTTAGTGAGGCATTTTCGCATCATTGCATTCATCGCATGATGAAGAGCTTCTACCCGCAGGCCATCCAGACTCTGAACACTGGTAAATAAGTCTCAGACTATGTAAATACATGTGTGTACACACACACTTTGCACTGAACTCTCGACAGACACATATCCTTTTATCGTATCATATTTTCTTATATGTTCACCCCTTCTTTTCCTAATTTGAACAAACAGTCATCAAAGCATTTCAATGCCTGTTGTGCCATGTATGAATGTGTATGTGACAAATAAATAAACTTGAAGTGGTCTGATATTTGCCTGGGGATTATTTCTATATATTCTAGCCCATCTGTCCTGCCGACACTTTCTCATTAGGACAGGAAGAGAGAGGGTGGGAGAGGGAGAGAGACGTGAGGACTTACTGTGGAGATAAGGTGTGACCTTTTAATGATTTAACCAAAATATATGAGAGAGCACACAAGGCAGAGAGATAAAAGAGGAAGCCAGAGATGCACAAACGTCCCGCTCTAGAACAGAGGCAGAGAAAATGTCCAAACTACAGAAAGTATGAATTTCAATCAAGCATTTGATGAATGTAATCATGATGGTAATTGATCTACTGAAACTGGCCCTTTTGTGTCTGATGATTGTGGGTCATTGAGAGTAAGCTGCTCAGCCTCTCGAGTGGATATCAGAACTGTGACAACATTACTGAACACTAATCTACTCTGTTATCTACAGACTCCTCTACTTCTACTAAAACTACGACTGAGAACAGTCTTGAGCTGTTTGGGATATTCTGTAGGGATGCACCAAAGTGGAACTTTCAGGTGTGATATGATAACCAATAATTAACAACTAATTGAGGCTGATATGGGTATCATGCCAATGATTTAATCTATTATTTAATCTATTTTAATGTAAATAATGTAATGTAATGTATTATTCACATTACACAATGGCCATCAGTGCCCAGCAGTCTTGAAGAAGGAAAATTCCAAGTACAAGCTAATAATAGGACAAAAAACAATTGTACACATATTTTCAACATGGAGACAATAACAATCATTTTGGATGTTTTGTGTGTTTAATGTGAGTGTCATTGGCTACAGACACTGAAACACTTCACATTTCTTCTGGCAATTGTGAGACGCTCCCTAACACTCCAGCTGCCGGATCACAAACACAAAGCTAATCGGCTGTATTCTGGCTTCATTATTTTGTTGGTGACGAAAAGCACAATTCTGAATGTCCAAAAAAGTGTCATTAAAATATAATTGTTTAAAATTTTCGTCAAATATTCTGTGCATCCCGATATATTTGCACATATAAGTGGAGCAACTGTGGCAAACAATGTCTTAATAGTACAATTAAGACAGTAAAATGGTAAAAAGTGTGTCTTTGTTCTATCAAATGAACATTTGGCATTGAGGAGTGCTTAGAATTTGGAGTTATTAGATATTGAGTATCATGATACTACACTTGCTATCGGTATTGAAATAAAAAATCTGGTTTCATAACAACCCTAAAACAAAAACACCACTTTTGATTCTGGAACCATCCCTCATCTCTAGAAGACGGCATCTTAGAGAGCAAGAAGTCATAAACTAAACTAACATCAGTGCATCACCATCAGCTCAAACCAGAGTGCACATTATTAGTGGAGCTCAATTTCAATTAACAGATATAACAGATGCAGGACTTAACCCATGGCAGGAGATGGCAATCCAGTGGGGGTGGCATACAGAACTCGACCATCACACACACACACACACACACACACGGGTCACTGAAGCAGCTTGTTAAAAGATAAGAAATCTAACACAAAGACAACATGTCAAGACAATGAGCAATGAATGGCTGACATTAGCCAGGCAATTCACTTCCTCCTCAACTTCCATCCACAGGAGGGAAATAATGACACAGATTCTAAGTACAGTACTCATCTATCTCTTAAATCGCACAAAGTAAACAAGTTTACAAGCCCCGACAAATAAAACTAATCATGTATCGACTGCTACATGAGCCCACAGCTAGGCTAATCTCAAGTCCCAGACGTATATGGCTTGAGACGGGGGTCTCACTCTGAAGTATTGGTTTCCTGAAGCTCAGTCCTAACGTGGTTAAAAAGCTAACTGACACACTCCTGCCATGATCCAGTCCACTCTCATCTTCCATCTCCCCCACCCACATCCTGCCTCGGCTTGCTAGCGCGCTAGCAGCTTTCCGTTTCAACTCATCGAGTTAGCATTGACGTTTCCTTCTCTGCCGAGCGTGCCGTCTAGACCCCCACAGCAATGCAGCCTCCATATAAATATATATCTGCTCTTCGTTTCATAAATATGATCAAATTAGGACGAGATGTTTGACTGCAATGCAATAAGAGACTATTAGACTCCGTGTTGTCGAGGGATAATCGTTTGGAGTTCTTTCTTTAATATTAAATTTCAGCTGCTTTATTTTATTTTTCCATATCACAGGATGGCCTTCGATGAAGATTGGTATCTTCCTAAAGAGGCTTAGAAAGATGTTGTTGCAGCACCAAGGACCAAGACCTGTTTTCTTGTGTCCAGATTACCAAGTAATGGAGGAATCTTTCCAAAAAGTTAACTTGGGGACATAGACAGGCCACAGGACCAAAAAAATCATTGTAGTGCTTTAAGATTAGGGTCAAAGATTACTGGGCTTATACTGGATAAGAAGAGGATTATACAAGCTCAGCAATGTTCAAACACAGATATGCATGTTGATAAAAACACCTGCCATGTAAACTCTCATGTTACATGTCTCATATAACATAGGATACACAATGTACCTTAAAAACAAGAAAACAGGGTCATCTGTTTTCCTAAAAAGCACAAGTTGTTCCCAATGCCATTCCCTCTGGATTAATGACACAAAGCCCTGAAGCCGCTGATAACACAGCCACATCCTCTTTGGACCTCACATCCAGTACATGGACTGTTTATAAAGTGATATAATCTCACTCTTGGGTCAGAACAAGACCATGAACGTTCAGTCCTAGCTCAGTTCTGGCTGTGTCTGGGCCCAGTGAGTTCAACCAAACAAACAAAATGGTAAACACCTTGACTTTTAGTCTTTTGGACAGATAATGCTATGATAACAACTTGCCTTCAAGTCTAGGGTTCAAGTCTAGCTCATTGACAAGACAAGCATGGTCAGGCTTGATGCTAAGGGAGTAGCTGGGTTACTCAAAAGCACTTCAGTTGTGTCCTGTCAATGATAGAGATTTTCAGGTCACAAGGCCATTTTCGTAACCTTCAGCCCATGGCTGCCCCCGAAACAACAAGCTACAAACCATCTTAGCTATTTCAGGAGACTCAAAATCAACCAATTCAGGAGACTTGTGACCACAGTCAGACTTACTACAACCAACAGGGTGTCCCGTTTGCTTATTTACCCAAACAATTATGAGTCATTTTAATACTAATTAAGACCTGGTAATGAGATTTGGATTACATACTGTATACCTTGTAAATTTGTAAAAAAGACTGATGTTACAACATGTATGAAAATGTCCCAGGATGAAGCTCTTTCCTAATGATCAGGAAATGATGTGATTTGCAAGGAGACCTGCTTTGTGTCTTCTGAATATAGTTTGTTTTCCAGTACGTTCACACCATGAACACTTCCTCCTGTACTGTGCACTGATACATTTTACAACACTTCCTCCTGTACTGTGCACTGATACATTATACAACACTTCCTCCTGTACTGTG
>BRDA01017827.1:0-10447 GCA_036984385.1 Crenuchus spilurus | reverse complement strand
TATATATATATATATATATATATATATATATATATATATATACATATATATATACATATATATAAATTATTTAAAAGTATTGCACTTATGTATATTTCAAGAATCTATAGCTCACAGCATGGTGTTTAAATAATAATAAAAAAAAAAACATTTTCTTTACAATTTTCTTTACAAAGTCTTTTTTTTTAATCTGCTGCATGCAGTGCACGTATAATCCACCAGGGGTAAAATATATGCATCTAATTTTATACATCAGGTTTATATATGGCATCCATAGCTAGTGTTCATTCATACATGTTTACTTCTCAGTGCTGGGGTCTCAGGCTGTTGCTTTCCATTGGAAGTCTGATACATCAAATTATTGCCAGAATCCTGAATCTATTGCCCACAGCATATTGTTTTAAACAAACAAAAACATACAGAACACAAACTAAATCTACATGTATCTTCTGCATGCAGTGCATGGATAATCCACCAGGGGCAAAAAACATACGTCTGATTTTATACATCAGGTGATGGTGACCTAAACCCAAATGAGTACCTGTCGAACAAGGTGTCTATTATCCACTAACTCTGTGAAGTCATCATAGATTAATGGAAGTGAATTGAAGTAGCAATATATATATATATATATTCAGCCTGCAATTGTTAAACTACAAAGTGCACATATATGGTCAGTGGAGCTGATAAAATTAAGAGTAGGTGAAGATACCAGGTACACCTTGGCAAGTGTGTATTGCATATGTTGCATGTATGATATTAAAGGGTTGCCAGATTATGGAAAATGCAAAATCCACTTGGTTCTCTTTTTACTGATTTTTTTATAAGAAATCTTCAGCTGCTTAAGGCAAACTGAAAATAAGCTATAACATAATAATGTGCTTAGGGTTTTGGTTTTACTTCATTTGAAGCAAATCTGCTCTATCAGTCCAAAATGTCTGTAGATCTTGCCAAGTGCCTCGAAATGATATCAAAATAACACTCATTACACTGATGGCGGATGAGAAGGATGAGAATGAAGATTTAAGAAGAGAATGAAGAAAAAAACGTCCCACTAAAATGAAAGCATAATGACAAGAGAAACGAAGGAGATGGAGGAGATGGAGAGGATTCGGTTCGTGATGAATGGAGCCTTTGTTTTAGGCGAGAGGGAAGCTGTGTGGGGGCTGCTTTGGTGTTAATGGGGTCTCTGTTGTTCACCTCAGTGAGCTGCTGCCATCTCGTCTGATGGCATTAAAATCCAGCCTTCACATGCAAATGGCCATTTAATAACAGCTGCTGCAGCAAGAACAGTTCATATCTGAGGACTATGAACATTGCCTGGGTGTTCTGCATTAGCTACTGGCAGCTTAGAAAGTGTGAAAAAATATCTTAATTCCTTTGTGGTAAGATCTGCATAAAATGTGCCTATTAGTGCAATGCTATTATCTACAGGCTATATCATACTATTATACTATCTACAGGGGGTCATACTTTTAATGGTTATAGTCACCTTTAATATCCATTTTCCAAAGTGGAAGATGGTGAATGCCAGCAGAAATAACATTAAAATTTTAATTCACATTGAATACAGATGTGCAAACATCACAGGTCCTTCTGACACAAGTTTGTTATCTGTATGTAGGTTTATACTGATAATAAAAAATGCCATTTGACGACATACATTTACACAGTATGTCCAAAAGTTTGTCTACACCCTTTCTAACAAATGCATTCAGCTACTTTGGGTTGACAGAGATGTACAAATACACACACAGAGCTTGTCTAGTCCCTGTAGAGAAGTTCTGCCAATAGAATAGGACTAAACATTAAACTATTGGCACTATACCCAATGCCAGGCATGGGCTACAGGGGTACAAAGCCAGTGGAACTGTGTTCTCTGCTCAACCAGGACTTTTGGGATGAGTTTGGAAGTGGTAGGGTTTTGATTATCCAACATCCTGACCTCAGTAATGCTCTTGTTGCAATCAAATCCTCACAGCAATTCTCCAAAATCTAGTAGAAAGTCTTCCCTGGACAGTAGAGACAGTTCCTCCAACAAATGCAGGAACAACTCTTTTTAAGACCTTTAATTTGGGAAGGAACAATAAATGTATGCTGTCCCATACAGTATAATCCAATCCTGCAAATTCCAGTGGCTAGAGTGAGCAATTTTGTGAGATTTGGCTGTTCTTATGTAATCATCTGACCTTTAAACATTTGTTTCTAGCTTAGAGATTTGAGCTGTCTTTGCACCAAGTGCGCATTATCAATAAAATACAATTAAAATATTTCAAACAACATTACTTTTCATTGCTGATGTGCTTGTTTGGTGCTCCAGGGCTTGCAATAAAAGGTTGGTGCTAATGGTTCTTTCCTGAAGATGTGATCTTTAAAAAAGAAAAAAAACAAACAAACAGAATAATTTAAGTAATTCAAACGATGCAAATGCATTCATGCTTATAAAAAGGCAATTCATAAATTGGCCTATTTACTCAAATACTGTCCATATCAATTCATAATTCATTTCTAGCTGTGTAAATAGGTTTGGGATGCTGTGTATGAAGTTTGCAGTCTAACATAGCCTGTATTTGGCATTAATCTCCCTGCTCAGTGATAAAGAGGCAGGATGTTGCAGGTATGGAAGCTTACTATGCATGAGGTTATGTCATGTTTTAGCTACACTATGCTATACTATGCTGAAGTAATGTAATAATGCAAAAAATGTGTGTGTGTGTGTGTGTGTGTGTATGTGTGTGTGTGTGTGAAATCTCATGACCAGCCTGGTGACATGGCTTCTGGGGCAGAAGATAGAGCTGTAATTTCCCTCAGTGCAGTGATAAGGGCATCGACCTGCCAAAACATCTCCGTAGAAGCTGATACACTTAAATTGCCTGAATATTAAAAGCCTTTTTTTCTTGTAGGAGATAAAAAGGAGGAGGTTGGCGGGGGGTGATTTTCTCCCCTGCAATGTTTAGGCCTATACATACCACTATTTCCATTATATAATGAGAAATGAAAGGCAGACTCACTTTTCACTGATTACATGCTAACCATTCTTTCAGTCGAAATGGCTTTTATAGTAAAAATACATATATTTTATATTAAATAATGAAATAGCTACTATACACTGACCATATAATTGTAAGTTGTAGTTATACAGTTACAAATTATACAGACAAATACATAGTCTACAGTCTGTAATTGTAAAATGCACCTATATGGACAATGTATATCAAATGGACAATGAGTGTAGATACAATGTATGGGGGGCAGTGAGTGTATATACATTATATACTGATATAAGCTTATTAGAATATTCTATTTGCAAATTATCTGGTTTGTGTAGAACATCATGTCTGCCCATGCAGACTAGTGAATTTCTTCAAAAGTCTTCACTTCAAACAATGCATTCATGAGCCAACAATGACACACATACACTTGGTGTTCTGGAAACAGAGTGTGATTGTAAGAAAATTATTTGATGGGACCCATTTTCTCCACCAAGGTTGCTCTCACCTCTGCGGGTCTGTGCTTTTGATAGAAAGGAGATGCTATTAGAGCACTGTGTTTACTGTGTTCTCTGTCTTGACAGAGAACCACTGGCTTTGAGTGCAAATGCAAATGTCCATCAGAGAGGAGGGGATGCATCAGCTTAATGGCCGTGTTTACGGGACAGTTACTGAATATCAAGCTGATGAAGCGGCTACAGCTGTTTTTAATTGTGGCTCTGCGGCCATCTTCAAGCTCCACACACAGAGGGGGGATAAACTTCAATAGGATCCAATCAACTGCTTTGCCTTTGCTGTCTCCTCTCTCTCTCTCTCTCTCTCTCTCTCTCTGTTTTCTCCCACACTTTGCAATTATATACCATCTTTTGTGATAAGAAGAGGCACTGACACAAGGGAGAAAGATGCATAAGAAAGACAGAAATGGACAAATGACCTACTACATATAGAACGATTGAGGTTTTCCAGACTCTGACTACTTACTTTGCTAAAGATCTGATAATAAAGCATATTATCAGTAATCTGTTGCTGTTTCTGTAGAAAAAAAAATTGTCACTGAACACCAATCGTGCAACCAATCAGGATGGCGTCTTCATGTTGTGGGTAGCTTCATCCTAGTCATAGTTTAGCCTTAGCACTGCATTACTATATACCATAAATCAGAGTTATGTCGAAACTCAATGTGTGGTCTTGACTTCAGGCAAAGGAGAGCAGTCACCTAGGGTTCCCCATGAAAATACAAATTAGATATATTGTGTGTTTACTAGTATATTATATACATTCATTCTCCAACCATCTCAACATTGATGACAACCCACCACCTGAAGCTCAACCCTAGCAAGACTGAGCTTCTATTTATTCCTGGGTCCACTGGTTCACATCTTGAATTTCTTACCTTGTTTGAGAACTCCATGGTCGTTTTGTCTCAAGAAGCAAGAAGCCTTGGTGTGATCCTGGATGACCAGTTATCATTTTCTACTTACACTGTAAACTTGACTCCATCATGCAGGATCCTCCTCTTCAACGTTCAATGGATCCTAACCTTTCTAACTCAGGATGACACCCAGGTGCTTGTCCAATCTCTCGTTATCTCAAGACTTGTCTGCTGCTACTTACTCTTGGCTGGTCTTTCTATGCGAGCCATCAGGCCTCTACAGCTGATCCAGAATGCAGCTGCTCGGCTGGTCTTCAATCAGCCCAAGTTCTCTCACGTCACTCCACTGCTGCATTCACTTCACTGGCTTCCTGTAGCTGTCAGCATCAGATACAAAACCCTGATGCTCACCTAAAAAGCAAGAAATATATAGGACCAGCCCCTTCTTACCTAATGGCAATGGTCAAGTCTCTAGCTGCACCTCAAGCCCTTCAAGCTTCTAGTACAGCTCAGCTTGACCTGCCATCCTTCAACACACGTGGAAGACAAGCATCAAGTCTTCTCTGTCCTAGCACTGATGTGGTGCCAAATGCTATAAACATAAATATAAACATATTAATATACCTATTCCAAAGAATTTTTAGAGGAAAGGATGACAGTCTTTCCAGGGCTGTTGTTGCATTAATTTTGGTAACCTTTATAATACAGTACAGTTTTTTAATACAACTCCTTGTTTGTTAAAAATGTTAGTCTCACAGTTCCAGGTCTTGACTGGACTAATACTGTTTTCTTCTGCTGTACCTACATTTAAATACCAGATGGAGTAAATATTTATGTGGAGTCATAACTGATCTGCATTTTATATTTAAACTTCAATGTCATAACACTTTCTGGACATAACTGCTGTGCAGGTTTGAAATTGTTTTGTCAGTTCATTTATGACTGCCATGTAAAAAAAGAAAACTTTATTTAATTTGTATGAAAGAATACTGATTCATTGCAAATGTGCTTGGACATCTGCAAACTACATTTGGAGTGCAACTCTAAGGAAGATTAAAGTTTTATAAAATAATTGTTACTGGTGATGAGACATGGATACATCATTATGAGCCTGAGAGTAAACTGCTGTTTTGAATGGAAACAACAAGAAAAAGCTCAGAAGTCAACCATCAACTTGAAAACTGATGCTAACAGTTTTCTGTGTCTCCTGAAAGAAGTCATAAGAAGATGGACAATCATGACTGATGAAGAGGTGAAGAAAGTGGTGCATTCATGGCTCACAGTTCAACCAAATAATGAGGTAATACCAAAACACCAGAGAAAACCGTTGCTGTTTGCAAAGAAAGCAAAGTTGCATTCAAGTACACCGGTATTACAACAAACCTCACTACTCATTTGGTGAGACGACATGGCGAAAGTGGATGAGGACGCTAGCACCGCTAGCCCAAAGACACGGCAGGACAAAAACACAGAAAATCATATAATCAATAACGGCTTCAATAACCCGGTTCATTGTCAAAGACTTAAGACTAGGGGTGTGCATCTGTCCAATAAATGATGATCGGGTATGTACAGTGGTAAACCTACTTATGAGCATCCCTACTAATGAGTATTCCAGGTAACGAGTTGAGATCTCAGAATATTTTTGTTCCAGGTAACGAATAAAATTCCAAGTAACGAGTAGCGTTAATTAGTTCAAGTATGCCAACTGCAAGGGCTGCTGCGGTCGTAGCATCCCCTAGATGCTAGCGTAAAAGAAGAGGTCAGTCATTGCCTTTCACCGCTGTCCAGTGAAAGTGCTAGTGAAAGCAACACAAAGACAGCAAAAGGTAGTGAACAAGAAAGTTAGATAAATTTTCCTTTTACTTTTCATATGATATGTGTAACCATGCCATACACGTACGCCCGTCCTCCTGTCCTCTTTAGCCGCCAGCCTACATGAGCATTGTCGGTCTTCCTCTCCTTAGCTGCCAGCCTACACGAGCGTCGTCGTCGTCATGTTTATTTTTTAAAAAACCCATATAAACACATTATTTAGCATATTAAAGTATACTGTATATTGGCCGGCTGACACGGATTAATCAGTTTTACATGTATTCTTATGGGGAAAATGCATCCAGCTAACGAGCAAACCAGCTAACGAGCTCAGCTCCTGCACGGATTAAACTCGTAAGTAGGGTTACCATCTCAATTAATGCGGTACAATACAATTCAGAAACGATATATATTTTAAATTTGACCGATTCGGATTAATTCGATTGAGTAGGATTTTGATACAATTCGGTTCAGTATAATAGGGTAGGAAATAATACAAGTTACTTGTTTAAAATAGATAATAATTTTACATTGTTTCAACATAAGTTAAGTTTTTGACAATAAACCGTGTTATTGACGCCGTTATTACTTTGGCTCTAGTTAAGTTGTGGTCGAGTTTTGGCTGGAAGAAGTCCTGTTTTCTGTGTGTTTGTCCTGCCTTGTTTTTGGGCTAGCGGTGCTAGCGTCCTCATCCACTTTCACCATATTGTCTAACCAAATGAGTGGTGAGATTTGTTGTAATACCGGTTAACTTGAATGAGACTTTGCATTCTTTGCAAACAGCAACGTTTTTGTCTAGTTTTCTGTTCTTTGTGTAAAAACCAAACTTGACTGTGATGAGACGTGACTGTGACGAATATCGCGACAGTTAATCAGAGAGAGAGAGAGAGAGAGAGAGAAAGAGAGGAGCAATGCACATCAGCAACACCAAATCGATTGACAGCTATTTAATCAGGCCATTGGCCAGTTTATGCTACAAATAGACCGATTCAGGGGTTCATGTACCGATGTATTCACATTGTTTAAGTCAAAACCAGACTTCCTATTCAAACTATTTATATTATATTTATATATATATATATATATACCTTGTCAGCAGATGGAAGCATGAATTGCTCTAAAATCTCTTGGTAGATGACTGTGTTGACTTTGGACTTGATAAAACACAGTGAACCTACACCAGTAGATGATATGACACCTCAAACCATCACAGACTGCAGAAACTTCACACTGGACTTCAGACACATTGGATTCTCTCTCTAATAAATTATGAACAACAATTATCTTTTTCATGATATTCTTATAGTTTGATGTATGACTATGACCATAAAATATCATACCCCTAACACAGTCTATACTGAACGTAGTATTACTGCAGTAGATCTGAAAAAAAGTGCTGCATTGATTTTACATTTTTTTCCACAATTTTCTCTTATAAATGAAATAAATTGCAATTAGTATGTGCTCTCCTTCATCCTTTCAAGTTGAAGGACATTATGTGGTGGTTATAGCATACAATATTTGTATTTTGATCTGTGAAGATTAAAAATAAAAGTAAAAGTTACAACACAAAGAAACACTGGTCCTTAATATTGTGCTATACTGTGCTAATAATCTATTTGTCATTCAAAACAGTCACTTATATTAGTTATCCATGAAAGTGATGTGGTGCGAGTACATCTACAGTATATGACATTTCATCATATTATTCAATGAGAGCCAGTCTTTGATATCTGTTAAAACTGTTCCGCATTGAGTGGTCTTGGGAAATACTTCATAGCCAAACTCATCCTTCTAAAAAATGGATAGCAAGCAGACAGTGCACTATAAGGAATAGCAAATGAGTTCAGTGTCTTGCTATTCAACCCAAAAAATTATGGATATTATTGAAAGTGAAATGAGGTACTCCATCATAAGCTACTCCACGTTCAGCTTAATGGGTGATCAGCTACTCTCATCCTCTGTATAACTTGCACTGAGTCTCTGAATAAGTTCAATACAGCACTGATAGGATTATGCACTGATTAGTTAAAGTTTTTGTGGTGCAGATGATAAAAAACAGGGTTCAATTTTAACAGGAATACCATCATTCCCAAATAATCCATAAGATCCTGAACCCAGTTCTACTTAAAGGAAAATTAAAGATAACCAAATAGAACACAATTCTATTTATTTTTTTTTTTACACTCAACGATTCAAACATTTTTAGATCTGTAATGTTACATTGTCAAACATTTGTAATTTTACATATATGTAACATTGTCAAATATCTGTGATGTTACATATATGTTACATTGTCAAATATCTGTGATGTTACATATATGTTACATTGTCAAAGATCTATAACATTACATATATGTTACA
Organism: Crenuchus spilurus; assembly: GCA_036984385.1. Taxonomy (NCBI): domain Eukaryota; kingdom Metazoa; phylum Chordata; class Actinopteri; order Characiformes; family Crenuchidae; genus Crenuchus; species Crenuchus spilurus. The sequence continues at coordinate 1,906 of BRDA01017827.1, read as the reverse complement.
TTGTCACAGATCTGTAATGTTACATATGTTATATTGTCACAGATCTGTAATGTTACACATATGTTACACTATCAAAGATCTGTAATGTTACATATATGTTACATTGTCACAGATCTGTAATGTTACATATATGTTACATTGGGCAGTTATGGTAAAGTATATGCCTCATTTGAAACATAAATCAACTTTGCATTGTTTTGTGTAAAAATACAGATTTGCTTTTTTGTATTTCTACAACACTGCTGGTTTAGCTTAACAACTTTATTTTTATTTAAATTATTTTGTGACACATAAATGTGCAAACTGTATAATAATAAAAAAAAACCTCACACCACCATGTTGTAAAACGAGGTCACATTAATACAATTTCACAGTCATATGACTGCATTCAGGATGTTCAATATACAAAATAAAGACAAACATATACATTTGTTTATTGTTTTTTTGTTTCTGAAATTAAAAGTATTAAAAAGTTTTTATGCTGCTTTTGTTAGAGTAACTGTCACTTATTTACAGAGAAGCTACCTACTAAGCACCTACTACTTCCTACATGATTTTGGAGCATTGCTGTTAGGATTTGATTGCAGTCAGCCACAACAGCATTAGTAAGGTCAGGATGTTGCATGATCACCATCTCATCCTGAAATCATCCCAAAAGTACTGAATAGAGCAGAGAACACAGTTCCACTGCTCCACGGGTCAATGCTGGGGTCCATTTGTAGTCCTATTCTTTTGGCAGTACTTCTCTACAGAAACTAGACAAGCTGTGTGTGTGCATTTGTACATCTGTGTCAGCAATGATTGCATCTTAAAATTGCTCAATGTATTCATTAGAAGGGCTGTCCACAAACATTTGGACATATTGTGTATGCTATCACAGGCTCTTATGGGTTAAAGAAGAAATCCTTCTTTTAAAATGGCAGTCCCTATTTCCAGCCATTTGGAATAATGTCATTTTATGCAACACCAGATAAAATGTCTATTCCTGATTATTTAGAAATTTCCCTTTTTGTAATTTACACATGAAGTTGCCTTTTTTCTACAGACGCCCAAGAAAAAAACTCTCACTGTGAGTTTGTCAGAAGCTTTTTGTGTTTACATGGGTTCTAATATGATGGTGATAAAAAAGTTTTATTATAACTTTCTAGACAATATAAATAGTTGAAGATGAAAAATATCTGAAGAGACGTTTCACCCACACTAAAAAGTAAAAAATGAATAAATAAAAAATGCTTGCAGCCAAATATCTTTTCATCTGTCATAAATAGATTGCACCAACCAGTAGGCTAGAATTTTTTACATCTCCAGCACTAAAAACAACTACACCACAGTTCAACATTCAGTGTGTAAAAAACAAGATTGGGCTCCTATAAATCTTACACAGAAACATTATTTCAACTAACATTACCTTGGCATTAATTCAAGAAGTCACTTTTGAACAAGAAAGGTGAAAAAGGATGGAGGAGCTTCCTCTAAAACAGATTTTCATGAAGAAGAAGCCACTCTGAAAGGAGAGGCATTAGCTCACTCAAAGAGGAATCAGAAGGGAAGTGTCCACATGATCTAGCCCTGAATGAATATTTTATATAGAATCTATAATGCATGATCTAAGTTATTAAATGTAACATGCCATCAAACCCCATGTTTATTTACTAGACCTGCATTAACCTATGTGTTTAGATTTTTTGTTTGATTTTAATAAATTTGTGTACACATTGTTCATGTTCATGTAAAGGCATGTTGTGCCTGCCTGTGGTCTAAATTTTTTTAATTTTTTTAAAGTGGTCTAGTGGTCTCTAAACAGCCTATATATTACAAACCGGATTCCAAAAAAGTTGGGACACTAAACAAATTGTGAATAAAAACTGAATGCAATGTTGTGGAGATGGCAAATGTCAATATTTTA
>BRDA01017825.1:0-15841 GCA_036984385.1 Crenuchus spilurus | reverse complement strand
GACTGTATGGTGCCCTATGCACCAGGGCTTAAACCGCAATGTGCTTTACAGTCATGGTGAATCTTTTACTTTCCACAAAAACCCCAAAATTGTCCACAAAGCATTCCCAACATATAACTGGATATTAATCCAAACCTAAAGATCTTTACTCATGAAAACAAGAACATAAACAGACATAAAGGGCCGATGCTGGTGTTTCCCAGCATCCCTTTGCCCGTAAGTGGGCGGAGTCCTACCGTCCATATCACCTCGCCATCACAATATATATATATATATCTTGAATTGAAATATTTTCTTAGCTATTTGTGAAAGAAGCTTAAATACACAAAGACCTTTGTGGGACTGATTGTGTTCTGTATGTTTTTGTTAGTTTAAACAACATGTTTGAACAACAGATGATAAATGTTTCAAATATGATACAAAACAAAATTAATATATACAATGTGTTATTCCTTTGACCTAATTGGTCAAATTTACACCAGTTTCAAAGAGTTTTCTAGCAATCATTTGATGGTCCAGGCTTTACAGGGTTATTTTATGGATCAAGTTGAACCTTTAAGGTACATTTACTTTGTAGAGCTACAATGGACATGTGCTGGTAGGCCTTGAATACAATCACAGAGTTAAAGATCCTAAACAAGAGTCTGTGAAGCCCTAATATAAGCAAGTCTTTATCCTGGTCATTTGGCTCTTATGACTTTGACACATTCTGTGGCTGGATAACTCCACTGAGAAAATGAGGGAATGGTTAGTCATTTGGGCTAATAAGCCTGGGAATAATGGTCTGGTCTTGACCTCTTGGGATAGTTAATGGCTTTTGTATATATGGAGTGGTTTTGGGCTTAGGTCAGAGAGGACAGATTAGTCTGTTCTCTGGACTTTCTACTTGACCAACAATCTGGGGTGAGGTACTCTCAGAAAAGACTCTCAGGTCCATTCTCTGGGTTTTGCTGCATTGTTAAATGTGGTTGAATTGTCTCAGATGGCTTATTTTGGTCATTGTATAATTCTTAACCTTTGATTTTCCATATTTTCTGTGTTCTTACTTTTGTACATGCATACACTGAAGTATAACTAAATTCCATTTGCATTCTGTATCAACGTTATGTTGTAAACAATTTTGCACACAATGTATTACAATCTTCTATTTACAGACATTATTGTGCAATGGCTTGAACATCTACAATTTCTCTTTTCACTGCTGTCAATGTCTAAAATAATTCATGTATAACTTCATATAACATCTTATTATCAACAGTTTATTTGATGCCATTTTTTCTTTTGTTTACAGCTTTCAGGTCAAGAAGAAAACATCGCAACATCTTCAAAATGAACTCAAGCCAAGCTCAGGTAGTGGATGTCACACCTCTTTGCTATGAATTTCTAAACAGATCCTGTGCAAGGTTTGCCTACCCTCTGCTTGTAAGAGTGCCGCTTTACTTGTTCTTTGCCTCTGTGGTGATTTTAACAGTATTTGGAAACCTTTTTGTCATCCTAACAATTGTTCACTTCAAGCAGCTGCACATGCCAACCAACTATCTGGTTCTCTCTCTGGCTGTTACTGATTTTCTGCTGGGAAGCTTTGTTATGCCCCCTAGCATGGTACGTTCTGTGGAGACCTGCTGGTATTTGGGAACTTTATTCTGTAAAATACACAGCAGTGTTGACGTCACATTGAGCACTGCATCTATACTGAACCTGTGCTTCATATCCATTGACAGATACTATGCTGTATGCCACCCGCTGTTGTATCACAGTAAAATCACCCCCTTTTCCACAGTGATCATGATATCCATCTGCTGGAGTGTCTCGGCCGTGGTCGGGTTTGGGATAATTTTCCTCGAGCTCAACATCCGGGGCATTGAAGACTTCTACTACAAGAACATTGCATGCGAAGGAGGTTGTGTGTTGTTTCAAAGTGCAGCCTCAAGTGCAACCTCCTCTTTACTTTCCTTCTACTTCCCAGGTGTGGTGATGCTCAGCATATACATGAAAATATTCTGTGTCGCTCAAAGGCAAGCCAAGTCTATTCAAGACTCAAAGTGTAAAAACAACATGCAAACAATGTTGAACAAAGAACAGAGAAAAGCCACCAAAACTCTGGCCGTGATCATGGGTGTTTTCCTCTCTTTATGGACACCATTCTTTCTCTGCAACGTCATTGATCCATTCACTGGCTATTCAATCCCTTCAGTATTTTTTGATATGCTTGTCTGGATTGGTTATCTTAATTCAACCTGTAATCCTTTTGTGTATGCATTCTTCTACAAGTGGTTTAGGAAAGCATTCAGGATGGTTTTGTCAGGTAAAATCTTTCAGCCAGGTTCTTCTAGAATTAACCTGTTTTCACACTGAGGCACAAAGCAAGATTGTGTGCAATTAAAACCAAATTAAGAACATGTGCACGACATGGGTTCTTCTAAAATTCTGTGTAATCAGCTCACTTTTAAGTTCCTGTAGAAGCCTGGACAGATGTGCTTTGGCCTGAAAATTGTGGGATACATATTCAGTGGGAACACACTCTGCTACCTGTACTACTGGGGTTGGTGTTCTTCAATGACCCATCTTGTTCAAGTTTGTGAACTGTGTCAGATTGTTTTTAATTAATATATTTGAAGTTGAACTCTACTCACCCTTTCCTGACTCCAGACTTTTAAAAACAAATCTGCTGTTTGTCAATGTAGGACCTGAATGTTGATTCTTTAATGCAGTTTAAGGTGACCTTAAGTCAACGTATAACATGTATAAGACCAAATATGTATAATCAAAACTAATACGCTAACAGCATTTGTTGGAGCATGCACCATTGTTAAGGGATAATTTAATCAACTTTATATGTAAATGGTACTAATATTGTGGCTGATTGGTGAGAACACATCTACCGAATGAGGAAATTATCAAGAGAAATTCTGAACACATGATGTAGTTGATCAGGGAAGTAATGATGTGTAAGACTATAAATGAAACATCTTGTTTTGTTTTGCCCACTCAGTGAGCAAAGCTCACAAGTGTGATTATTGGATAGTGTTACACAGATAGAAGTTATACTTTGTATGAATTAAACAATTTGTATTGTTTTAAATACCTTATCATCAGATTATAGAAAATGTAAGTATGCTTCTTAAAATGTATGAATAATACAAAAAAAACATGCAAAATATTTGTCAACTGAATTATAACTGCATTACTTTTACTTTATGATTAGGAAGACAATATGGGACTTCTGCTGTACGAAACTGTGATGCTTGAAAACTCTTCACTCTGCTATGATTCTCTCAATACTTCATGTCATAAATTGATTTATCCAAAAGAAGCTCAGACTTTACTCTACATTATATTTGGCTTTATATCTCTTCTTACATTTTTGGGAAATTTACTGGTGATTATAACCATTGTTCATTTCAAGCAGCTGCACACTCCAACTAACTACCTTGTTCTGTCTCTGGCTGTAGCTGACCTGCTAATAGGAGGGGTGGTGATGCCTCCTAGTATGATACGCTCGGTGGAGACCTGCTGGTATTTGGGGAGTTTATTCTGTAAAATTCACACCAGTCTTGATGTCACAATTTCAACTGCATCTATTCTAAACCTCTGTATCATCTCTGTAGATCGATATTATGCAGTCTCTCACCCTCTGCTGTACCAGCAAAAAATGACTGTTAACACTACCCTCTTTATGATTATGGTATGTTGGAGCATTTCTGCTTCTGTGGGATTTGGGATGATCTTTCTAGAGCTTGGTATTCTGGGCATTGAAGACTTCTACTACAGTAATGTTGCCTGTGATGGAGGCTGCTTCCTGTATCTCAGTAAAACAGCGAGTGCTGTGTTCACAACGCTCTGTTTCTACATCCCTGCTGTCATTATGATCAGTTTATACCTGAAAATATTCAGCATCGCTCAAAGACAAGCAAAATCCATTCAGAACAGTCAAATCAAGACTTCAGTGGGCAAGATGGAGATAAAGGCTACCAAAACATTAGCAATTGTCATTGGTGTATTTCTGCTGTTTTGGACACCATTTTTTATTTGTGCCTTAATTGATCCTTTTATTGGACACACAATCCCACCAGTTTTATTTGACTTTTTTACTTGGGTAGGGTATACCAATTCCACATGTAATCCCATTGTGTATGCCTTCTTTTACAGCTGGTTCAGAAAATCTTTCAGAGTTATTTTACTGGGAAAAATATTTCAGCAAAATTCATCCAGAATAAAGCTGTTTTGATTGTAAAATTATATCATTGATACTGTGGCCAGGCCATGAGTTGTAACTTGGTTATATTTCTCTATGGATTTCATATCTGGGAGACCTTAAAGAGTTAGCTCAACTACCACCAATGTTCAGCATCCACATGGATGGGGAAAAGCAAAGTTATTTTATTGCGAGAATATTTCTGTTGAATTCATCCATGATAGACTTGTTTTTATACCAATATTCCATTGGTGCTGTGGTTAGGTGTTAACTGTAATAATCACTTACTTGTTTACAGTTCCATTTCTACTGCACATAGACACTCAAAGTTTGACATTTAGGAGAGACATTAAAGAAACACCACCAGTGGTCAGCATCTACCTACAGCCGGTCAGAACCCGAGCTCAACACACATTAGGTATTAGACAGAGGTGAAGAGAGCCAGTTTATGAAGATGGAGATGATTAGGAGGGACATTTAGGCAGGACATAAGTCTACTCTTTCAGAAAACATGACCTGGAGCTTTTTCTGAGGAGTTTTCAGTCTCATCTGTGACATTTATATAAGGACAGTGTCCCTGTCACTGTACTGGCACATTGGGATCCACACAACACAAGAATAGCACCACCTATTGTCCAACAACACCACTTCCAGCACATACACAGGTCTTCCATCCAAGTACTAACCAGACCCAGACCTGCTTGCCTTGTCGACTTGTGTTGTAAAGTGCTATGACTACTGATTTAACTAAGTTTCAGTAAAATCGATGTCACTTCTCTTACCCACCATAGGCCTTTAACACAAATGTTACTCAAATAAAAACTCTTATTCTATAGTCAACTCTTATTATATAGTCTTATTCTTATTAGAATTTCTTAATTATTCTCCATTTGATCATCACTAAGTGCCATTTGCAGAATTTCAAGAGTAACTAATCACTGTCCATGATTAATTTGCTTGCTTTAATCATCTTGAAGTGGTGATCCAACAAAGGAAGAATGCTTGACTGTGAGGTATATTCTACATTGTGCTTGCAATACCTTTCCTATAGTCTAAATGATTTCCAGATGTTGAATCTATGTGTTTCATACAGTTGGAATTTGTTAAAACATGTGAGGATCTCTGTCACGTGTAAATCTATGCTGTAATCCTCTCAAAAACGTGATGGGAGGGTCTTTATTAGAGTATGGGGTCTTATTCTCTTTATCTTATATGTGATATGAGATATAGGGGCATGGCTTGTTTCTTGGGGTATATAAATTCAAGGTTCCTTTGTTTCGGGGGAGAAAAATCTGACCACACTCTCTCCCAGGTTTGTTGGAAAGCCTGTTTAACCAACCTGTTCTTTGTTTTCCAATAAAATCTTTTAATATCTCATGAACAGTGTTGGGGCAGATTTTCTTCATTAATCAACACCCTCTAAACATCAAAAGAAGATCATATACCACACCTATAAAAGCATGAAACTGAGTATTTTGGCTATATTTTAGGCAATGCCCTCTTTAAACCTCAAATACAGAAAATTCAAGCCGTTCAGTCATTTGTTCTTCCCTTCACCAAAAAGCAAATGAGGTCTTTTTGGACCTGCCAGGATGGTATAGACAATTCAAGCAGCTGTAAGTAGGGTTGAGCCGGATACTTGTTTCAGATGAGTATCCGGTATGGATAAAGCATTTGTGACGAGTATATCATGATGCAAGTAAAACTCGTCAATATCCGTGCTCATGCTGAAGGAAAATCCTCACTGGGTAACTGACTGTCTTCACAATCTGTGATTGGCCAGTCACACAGGGCACCCGCCCCTCCCTACACAGACTTTCTGTGTGAGAGAGTGAGGCACAGCTCTGGCTGCACAGACAGTCACTCAGTCACACACACACACACACACACACACACACACAGGGGCGGGCTGGGGTTGAAATTCAGCCCGGGAGCTTGGTTTGGAGAGGGGATTTTATATACGATCGTACAGCGGACAAATCTTAATTTTAAAACAAGAGAGCTTTATTTGCTTTTTAGAGCTTTATAGTCTTTTTGTGTTCAGCTACAGATTATTTGTGCACCTATAGAGTAACATTACTGACAGGCCACACTTAGTGTTCTTTGAGCCCTGAACAAATCCAAAAACACAAGAACACACTATATTCCAAGTCTGGGAGTGGAGCGTTTGACAGTTGACCAGAGACATACGTAACACACTCTAAGCTGCTGATACAGTGTTACTGCACATCTCACAGACGGTAAGTTACTCACATAAGCAAATTAATCACATCTAACAACACAGGATGATGACTACATTAATAAAACACTAAGCCAGCACAACACAACTGCATAAAATAAGCGATATGAACAATTTATAACTGTTTTAACACCGTTACAACCCGCAAGTGCTTCTGGGTGATGACGTCACCCTCGACATGGCCAATCAAATCGAATATTTAAAATTATGGCCTAATGAATAATTATTAGTGCAGAGAGAGCCCGTCTCTCTCTAACTCTCTGTGTGTGTGGGAGAGAGAAAGCACACGCGCCTTTCTATATGAGAGAGAGAGAGAGAGAGAGAGAGAGCCCACATTTGTTTGTGTGTGTCGGCAGGGAGACTGAACGTCTGTTCACGTGATGCTCCGCCAGTGTTTTGACTTCCTTAATGACTGTTTAGCTGCATGATTCTAATCATTTTCTAGACTATTTATTAATTTGCGGGATTTTTCAACATTGACGTCTCGTCCCGCTCCCGCGACGACTAGACTAACTAAGAGACGATTAATTGTGGTCCTGTGCCACAAGGTATTGCAACGGGTCTCGCGGAAGTCCCGCGGTAATGCAGACCTCTACTGTCAGGGAAGAGCCAGCTACTGTCTTTCACTTCAAAGAGCTCTTAGAGCCGAAACGTTCGCGACCGGCCATCACTGTCTTCACCTGAGGCCGCGAGAGGTGCAGCGCGAGCGCCGCTGTGCTTACTTGGGTAAAAAAAACAAAAAAAAAACTTACGGACGGTTCGGCCTGGAAATGACCGGCCGTTCGGGAACCCTCCCGAACCTCACGATGGCCACCCCACCCCTGCACACACACACACCTTAATCAATATTGTTTAACTTTGTGTGGAAAAAAATGACAAGAATGTTAAGTAGTAAAAATAAATAATTGAAAGAAAAAAATCAGTTCATAAAATTTTTAATAAATTAAAAAAGGAAGTTGTGTTGAGTACGACAACTCTTGTTAATGAATAGTAAATAGTTCTCTTACTTTTGTGATCAAAAACATTGATTTGAATCTCAATGTTGAGGCTATTCTGTAAATAGTTTTCAAATAAACAATACATATAGAACAATACATACATTTAACTTCTGATCAATCCATGTCCATTTTAGACTTAAAATAATGTACCGATTTAAGCCCCAACCACTTCCGGTTAAACCATGCCCAATTCCAATTTATGCCCCCATTTCCCCAACGGAAAATCCATTGCTGGGCACACACATACTGATTTGAGACTGTTGTTGTTGAGTTTTTGCTGAACAAAAGGCTGTGTAACACTTTGAAAAAATATATTTTAGATGGGTGTAATTTGTGAAAAAGTCAAGGCATGTCAGACTACATCAGAGTGTCAGAAATACCCTCAGACTCCAGAGTGTTAATTGACAAAAGTACAAAGAAATAACCTATTTTTCAGCTGACCAGTTTGTATTTATATTTGCAAAATTTAGTCATTTTTATTATGATGCCTGCAACATGCTCACAAAAAAACTAATCTAGACTAGACTAAACTAATCAAGAGATTCCTGAGACCACAAGAGACCACATTATGTGTTGGTGTGTGACACTATAAATGAGAGCTCTCTTGTCTTCTTCTTGGCTTTGCTCAGAGGTAAGGCCTGGCACAGATCCTATATTACAAATGAAATTCCTGCTTGTTTTTAATTAATGCTCACTTCTAATAACTACCTTAAGTCATATTAATTTGAATAAGCAAACTCAAGTAGATGAAATACTGAGTATCTTTGTATTTTAATGTGTTTCTTTTCAACTTTTATGCTATGATTAAGAAAAAAATGGCATATAAAACAAGTTTGATGATGCTGGAAAGCCCTCCACTATGCTATACATCCCTCAATACTTCATGTAAGAAGATGGTTTATCCAAAGGAAGCTCAAATTCTTGCTTATGTCCTACTTGTTGTCATATCACTTCTTACATTTTTGGGGAACCTTGTAGTGATTATAACCATTGTTCATTTCAAGCAGCTGCACACTCCAACTAACTACCTTGTTCTTTCTCTGGCTGTAGCTGACCTGCTAATAGGAGGGGTGGTGATGCCTCCTAGCATAATACGCTCTGTGGAGACATGCTGGTATTTGGGGAGTTTATTCTGTAAAATTCACACCAGCCTTGATGTTACACTGTGCACTGTATCTATTCTAAACCTCTGTATCATCTCTGTAGATCGGTATTATGCAGTTTGTCATCCTCTGCTGTACCAGCAAAAAATGACTGTTAACACTACTCTCTTTATGATTATGGTATGTTGGAGCATTTCTGCTTCTGTGGGATTTGGGATGATCTTTCTAGAGCTTGGTATTCTGGGCATTGAGGACTTCTACTACAGTAATGTTGCCTGTGATGGAGGCTGCTTCCTGTATCTCAGTAAAACAGCGAGTGCTGTGTTCACAATGCTCTGCTTCTACATCCCTGCTGTCATCATGATCAGTTTATACCTGAAAATATTCAGCATCGCTCAAAGACAAGCAAAATCCATTCAGAACAGCCAATTTAAGTCTTCAGTGGGCAAGACGGAGATAAAGGCAACCAAAACATTAGCCATTGTCATTGGTGTATTTCTGCTGTTTTGGACACCGTTTTTTATTTGTGCCTTAATTGATCCTTTTATTGGTCACGTTGTTCCATCTTTTGTATTTGACCTTTTTGCTTTTGTTGGCTATTCAAATTCCACATGTAATCCCATTGTGTATGCCTTCTTTTACAGCTGGTTCAGAAAATCTTTCAGAGTTATTTTACTGGGAAAAATATTTCATCCAAATTCATCCAGAATAAAGCTGTTTTGATTGTAAAATTATTTCATTGATACTGTGGCCAGGCCATGTATTGTAACTTGGTTATATTTCTCTATGGATTTCTTGTCAAAGCTCTTTCATATCTGGGAGACCTTAAAGAGTTAGCTCAACTTCCACCATGACCACTATAGTCAGCATCCACATGGATGGGGAATAGCAAAATTATTTTATTGGGAGAAAATTTCTGTTGAATTCATCCATGATAAACTTGTTTTTATACCAATATTCCATTGGTGCTGTGGTTAGGTGTCAACTTTACTGATCACTTACTTATTTACAGTTCCATTTGTACTGCACAATTAGACACTCAAAGTTTGACATTTAGGAGAGACATTAGAGAATCTCAACTACCACCAGTGGTCAGCATCCACCTACAGCTGGTCAGAACCCGAGCTCAGGACACATTAGGTATTAGACAGAGGTGAACAGAGCCAGTTTAAGAAGATGGAAATTATTAGGAGGGACATTTAGGCAGGACATCAGTCTACTCTTTTGGAAAACATGACCTGGAGCATTTTCTGAGGACTTTTCAGTCTCATCTGAGACATTTACATAAAAACAGTGTTCCTGTCACTTGCATGTTATGTTGTGAAGTGCTATGACTACTGATTTTAGTAAAATTGATGTCACTTCTCTTATTCACCATAGGCGTTTTACAGAAATGTTAAAATGTTACTCAAATAAAAACTCTTATTCTATAGTCATATTCATTTTACAATTTCTTAATTATTCTCAATTTTATCATCACTAAGTGCCATTTGCACAATTTCAAGAGTAACTAAGCATTGTCTATTATTCATCTAATGGAATAATTTTAGAATAAAGTATAAAGTATTAGTATAAAATTTGTTCTACAACAAAATCATTACACCTGCTTTAAGAAATGTCTCTCAGTAAATTAAAAACTTATTAGCTTTGTATTGATTTTGTAATTTTATCCAAAGTTGAATTTCTTATGAATTATGAGACTGACCAACAATTTTATGTAACAACAGTTAATTAAAAAATGAAAATGTACAAAGTATTACGTAACACTCAAGTGTTAATTTTAGGCGGTAATGAGAAGATCGTCTATAGAAGATTTACAGAAAATGTTGATGATTAGGCTAAGAAAATGATCTCACTACCAGCTAATCTGTTGAGGCCTGCTCTCTGAACAGAGTGGTTTATAGCTACACAGCCCCACACTCTCATGATTCCAAACAGTGTTTGATAGGAGTTTGAGTAGACAGTCCTTGATGATGATGTCCTGACATTTTCACACCTATCTCATAAGTATTCAATGTAGGGTTAGTGGAGTGAGAGAAAATGAGATGTCACCTCACGATCATTAAGCTTTAGAATCAAGGAAGCTTTATTGTTATTCGCATCACATGTAGTATATGAAGTGGAACAAAATTACATTCCCAAGGTCCCCGTTTTACCCAGTGCAGTAGTTTGATATAAATATAAAAGTGTTTGTTATAAATATGGACTATACAGATATAATATAGGCTATACAGATGTGAATGTAGACTATACAGTGTAAATATAGACTGTACACTATGCAGAGCAGTATTAGACAAGAGTATAGATAACTTATCAACTGTACAATATTCAGAGTATTGAACATGGAATGTGGAGATTAGCAGCAATATATATGAATATGTGAATAAATATTAGCAGCATACAGTTAAAGTGGTCAAGTGTAATAAAGTGTCAGTGCAGTGTGTGGTGTGTGTTTTCCTAAGTGGAGTTTAAGAGTCTTACAGCTTCTCAAATGAAGCTGTTTCTCAGTCTGGTGGTTTTACAATTTATGGACTGCAGCCTCCTGCCAGAGAGGAGCGGGACAAAAAGTGAGTGTGCTTGGTGGGTGGGGTCCTTCGGATGCAGGTGGCCCTTTTCCTGCATCTAGAGGTGTAGATGTCCGTGGTGGTGGGGAGGATGACTCCAACAATTTTCTGTGCAGCTTTCACCACCCTCTGCAGAGATTTCCTGTCTGCAGCAGAGCAGCTTCCATGCCACACAGTGATGCTGGAGCAGAACACGCTCTCCACCACGCATCTGTAGAAAGATCTGAGGACTGAGTTTGCGAGATCAGCTCACTTTAGGTGTCTGAGGAAGTAGAGCCACTGATGTGCCTTCTTGACCAGACTGGAAGTGTTGTTGCTCCAGGTGAGGTTGTCACTCAGGTGGACACCCAAGTACCTGTAGCTGGAGACCACTTCCACCTCAGATCCTCTGATATGCGGGGGAGGGTGGGCATGATGGCTTCTTCTGAAGTCCACAATCATCTCTTTTGTCTTTTTTACATTGATGCAGAGGTTGTTTTCTCTGCACCAACGCTCCAGGTGTTTCACTTCCTGGCTGTAGCCAGACTCATCACTGTTTGTGATGCATCCAACCACAGCCATGTTGTCTGCAAACTTCACAATATGACAGCCTGGTTGGGTGGGTGAGCAGTCATATGTAAGCAGAGTGAACAGGATGGGACTTAACACACAGCCCTGAAGGGAGCCAGTGCTGAGGGTTATGGTGGAAGAGATGTTGTGGATCATAGACTGTGGTCTGTTGGTCAGGAAGTCCAGGACCCAGTTGCAGAGGGAAGCATTCAGACCAAGTGTGAAGAGTTTGTGTGTCAGTGTTTGAGGAACCATTGTGTTAAAGACTGATGTTAAGTCCACAAAGAGCAAACGGACATAGGAGTCCTGTTCCAGGTGGGTGAGGGCAGTGTGAGCCACAGAGGAAATGACATCCTCAGTAGAACAGTTCTTCCTATAGACATATTGTTGAGGATCCACAGTGATTTTGATGGTGGCTTTGATGTGGGACAGAACCAGTCTTTCAAAGGATTTGTGACTATTGGCATGAGGGCTATTGGCTGGTAGTCATTCATTCTCTGAGGTTATTCCAAAGTTGAGGGGCCATATAAGAGAAGGCTCTTCCCCCTGCTAATGAGTTCTGAACTCCTGGTATTTTCAAGAAGCCAGTGCCTTGTGATCTAAGTAAATGAGATGGTTCATAATAGGAAATAACATATCATAGATACTCAAGGGTGAGTCAAAGTAGGGCTTTGTACGTCACTAAAATAATTTTATATTCGATTCAAAATTTAACTGGAAGCCAGTGTATGCTGATAGAACTGGGCTAATATGATACAATTTTCTGGTTTTAATAAGAACCCTGGTTGCACATCCTGATAATGGTGCATTGCAGTAATCTAGCCATCTCTTTTTGTACTTGGTTCCGCATGGCGTCTTCAGACAATTTAAATAATAACAAACAAATACTTATTCAAAATCACTTCAATTCAGTTTGAGACAGGACACCAGTTGCTATGTATGTGTGCCAGAGTGAGCATGGGTGATTGCTCAGGGGAGAGGGGGGGGGATGAGTCACACTGCAGCTCCAAGGGCTTGGAGCAACTATGCACGAACAACCCAACTCTTAGGAGACCAAATCACTTTCTACAACTTTCACAATTTTAGATCATCAAAAACAACTGCCACAACCAAACCATAGCCTCTGAACATGATAACCAGTGTTTTATAAGAGTTAACTAGTGTACTAACCTTACATGAAGACAATCCACGTTGCGTCCATTTGGAAAGGCCATGAACTTTTCCATCAAAAATAATCCAGCAAAGTTCGCAAATACCAAGTCTTTACACCATCTAACATTTAGCCACAGACATCCTCTTCACAAAACAGCAGAGTGTTTTTAAACTGCACACATCAAAAAGGTATATAATTGTATATTATCTGCACTGCACACCCTTAGGAATTTGTGTGTTTTGTTCTATCTAATCTAAGCCTGATAGCAGACTGCTTGGGGCTAAGGCTAAGAATGTAGATTTTTTTCTGTTTTCAATTTTATTATTGAAAAAGTCCATGAAGTTATTACTGGTAAGATTAGCTGGAATCAGAGGTTCAGTGTCTGTATGGTTTTTGTAAGTTTAAAAATCACACTCAAAAGTAAAGAAGAATTGTTTTTATTGGTTTCAATCAGTAATGCCAGATATTTTTTGTTACATTATATTTATATGCTTTGTTGAGAGATTTTTTATACTCAGTAAAGCTGTCTTTCCAGGCACAGTGGAATATTTCTAGTTTAGTTGACTGCCCTTTCCTTTCTAAGTTTTGTATTGATTGTTTTAAGGCAGGGGTGCACAATACGTCGATCACGATCTACCGGTCGATCGCAAAGGTAGTGTGGGTAGATTGCATGGCATTTAAAAAAATAGACGTCAGCCTATCATCCGTCCTCGCTATAAAACAGTGATACTCACTATTTTTTTTCAAAAGAAACATATTGACAGATCAAAGTCAAGGAGAGAGCCACAATATCACCCCACGTCACTCAAATAATGGAAAAAAATAAACAACCCACCTATGGACTAAACCTTTGTGAACTGAATATATTGCTCTAGCTAGCTTATAGAATTACTGCTGCCATGTAGCCATCCTGCTGCAGGGTTGCCAGGTCCAACTAAAATAAAGTCAGTCTAAAACCCACCTTTTAGAAGCTTAAACTAGCCCAGAATATGTCTGTCACACGTTTGAAGCGAATGGCAAAACAACTGTGTACGACTTAGTATTTTGTTAATAAGGGATTTATTATGATTATTGCTATTTATCTTAAAGTCAATAATAATATGGTAACATGAGTGTTTTATTAGTTCCTTTGTTAAACCGTGAACCTGGCAACAGCAGAGTCTCGTGCAGCCTGCTGTTGGAAACAGTGTCTGTGTTGCCAGGTTCCACAGTATCCTCGATTTGGAACCAACTCTAATTGAGGCAAAATTAGAGGGCAAGTGCTTGGACTGTAAAGTACATTACAGTATATGTCTCTGTAGCATGCTTTTAAAATACTTTGGCTGTGCTGGCGTACTTTCGTAACCGGTCACGAGAGCCACCAATAAAGCACGGCGAGCAGCATGTGGCTCGGGAGCTGCGCAATGAGTATCCCTGCTACAAAACATATTACTTGATTGACATACAGGGAGACTGGCCGAGCACTAGTACCCAGTGAGATTCCAAGCCACTCAATCTGAAAATCCTGTGTCAGTTTAGACCACCCACAAGCTCATTCGATTGGCTCTGCTGTTTCTTGCTAATGTGTGATTGGCCGTCCCCCCTATCACTTCATAAAACAGCATCTGGATTTGTAAACAGTGTTTTTCAAGTTGGCCAGCCGTCCGTGTTCAACCTGTCACTGTAAGTTCTTAACATGTATGTTTGTTCTACCTGTGTAAGAAACCTAAAACTGACCATTTCCATACGGAGTGGAGGACTTTTTTACCTTCATTTTTGAAGTGTGTTTGCCTTGACTGCATTATTCGATATCAGCCTTTTCACACGTGAAGATAATTAAGTTCAGTATGATCATTTGGAGGTTTGCTTGAGGCTGGCTATCAGTAACTACTGTCCAGACTACGAATCCCTCACTGATTCCATTTAGTGCAAGTCATCAAAGTAAAGTAGGCTATTGACAAAACATGTACACAGCTGTATTGTGTAATATGGGTTCATGTAGTTATTCAAGGTACACCAGCATACATTGCACACATAAATTGTCAATATATTTATAAATAAATATATGTCTTGCATTTTAATATTAGGTAGATCATTTTCACTTAGTCATTAGATAAGTAGCTCGCAGGCTGAAAAAGTGTGTGCACCCCTGTTTTAAGGTGTGAGTTTGATCATTATACCATTGGGCAAGCTTTTTCTGTCTCTTTTTATATTTAAGGGGTGTTAAAATGGCTAATGTTGTACAGAAGGTATTTCCTACACAGTCCGTCAGTCTTTCTAATTCCATTGGGCTTAATGAAGAATAAACGGGAATTGATAAGTCTAGGAGGTTTTCTATAAATTGTAGGGCTGTATGTGATGTTATTGAGTGCTTCATACAATAGCATGGAGATCTGTTTGTATTATGACTGAGATGCAGCTCATAAGAGATGAGATAATGATCTGAGATTTTGAGGAAGAATGTTTAGGTTATCTAAGTTCATTCCCAGGGTCAAAACTAGATCCAGGGTATGATTGCAATAGTGTGTAGATTCTTTTACATGTTGGGTAATACCAGTAAAATCTAAAATTGCTGTAAATGCCTTTTTTAATGAGCCATCTATAATCTATAATAATTAAAATCTGTTACATTATTACTTTATCACTGTACACTACTAAGCTTGACACAAAGCCACTAAATTCTTTTAAGAATTCTGAGTATGGCCCCGGGAGGCCTCTTTGTATATTAAATAGTGAAAATGCAACTTTATTTGTAGCTGGATTGGTAATGTTAACTAAAAAAAAATTAAAGGAATTACAGGTCTCACAGTATATCTGATTAATGTTTAAACTGAACATAATTAGGTTATCAGACTACTCTAGCCTTCAGGAAATGTTTTATTTAACTGTATTATTTGGACAAAAATTGGACTTGGACACAAAAAAGTTCATGTGATTAACCCTTTGTGAAAAAGTATTAAGTCTACAGTGTATGTATAACATCAAGAGATTCCTGAGACCACCAGAGACCACATGATGTGGTAGTGTGTGAGACTATAAATGAGAGCTCTCGTCCTCTTCT
>BRDA01017822.1:185-11242 GCA_036984385.1 Crenuchus spilurus | reverse complement strand
GTTACTCTGTATATGTGCACACGTATGTTTATTTATGTAAATATGAGTTAAAAATGATTCTCACTTTATATTAAAACTTCTGTTTTGTAAACGTCACTTTCTGTGCTGAAGAGCTGAAGCCTAAAATTCTAACAAAACACAGAAGATTGTTATCCAAGAGTGTTGTGTGGTTGCCTGACAATGTATGTCCACACACAGCTGCCCAAACTTCTGACACTCTCCAAAACGCTCCTCCTTACAGTCCTGATATCACAGCATCGACTGTTACTTTGTTCTCCTGAAAGAAGCTCCTGGAGGACAGAGATTCACGTCTAATGAATAAACTGCTGCATTTATGTCTCACAGCTCAGCCAAAAACATGTCTTAATGAGGGAAGACAAGCTGATAAATGGACAAAGTGTACTGAAATGCAGGAGATTATGTGGAAAATTGATCTCCTGCTGTCTGAACTGTCCTCAGTCACATCATATTACAATGTACAGATGAGTGTATTCTACTGTGGATACACACTGTAACATAATCTGATACAACACTGTGTAAAGCTGTGCATACTGCAGACACTACTATGTTCTATTACAGCTTGTATCTGTTCTAATACACTACTGGTCAAAAATTTTAAAACATCACAATTTTTTTGTATGTAAATGATTACAAGGATACAAGAAAGCTTTATTGTCATTCGCATCACATGTAGTACATGAGGTGGAACGAAATTACATTCCCAAGGTCCCAGTTTTACTCAGTGTAGCAGTTTAATATAAATATAGATAAATAGATTTTTTGGGGTATCTGCAGATATTCATTCATTATCACACCCGCTTATTCCTTATCAGGGTTGCAGTTAGTCCCCTATCCCCTCACTGGGCGCAGGGCAGGGCATTACATTAATCAACTAAGCCCAGGACAGGGCGCCAATCCATCACTGGGTGACAGACACAGACACACACACACCTATGGACAATTTAGAGTACCCAATTCACCTGATCCCCATGTTTTTGGACTGTGGGAGGAAACCGGAGTCCCCGGAGGAAACCCACGCAGACACGGGGAGTACATGGAAACTCTGCTCAGATGGGGATTCGAACCCAAGACCCCAGGGCTGAGAGGCGAACGTGCTAACCACTAAGCCACCGTGCCGCCTATCTGCAGATATACAGACATAAATAGACTTTACATGTAAATAAATATAGACTGTACACTATGCATAGCAGTGTGTCATATCAGCAGCAATTGGACTGTACAATGTCTGGAGTATTGAGCACGGCGTGGGGAGATTAGCAGCATGCAGATTAAGTTAAAGTAACCAAGTGTAATAAAGTGTCAGTGCAGTGTGTGAGTTTCCTAAGTGGAGTTTAAGAGTCTAACAGTTTCTGCATTGTAGCTGTTCCTCAGTCTTGTGGTTCTACACTTTATGGACCGCAACCTCCTGCCAGAGGGGAGCGGTACAAAAAGTGAGTGTGCTGGGTGGGTGGGGTCCTTCATGATGCAGGTGGCCCTTTTTCTGCATCTGGAGGTGTAGATGTCCATGGAGGTGGGGAATCTGACACCAACAATCTTCTGTGCAGCTTTCACCACGCTCTGCAGAGATTTCCTGTCTGCAGCAGAGCAGCTGCCATGCCACACAGTGATGCTGGAGCACAAGACGCTCTCCACCATACATCTGTAGAAGGATCTGAGAACTGAGGTTCTGAGACCAGCTTGCCTCAGCCGTCTGAGGAAGTACAGCCGCTGATGTGCCTTCTTAACCAGACTGGAAGTGTTGTTGCTCCAGGTGAGGTTGTCACTCAGGTGTACACCCAAGTACCTGTAGCTGGGGTCCACTTCCACCTCAGATCCTCCGACGTGCAGGGGGTGGGCACGCTGGCTTGTTCTGAAGTCCACAATCATCTCCTTCATCTTTTTTACATTGATGCAGAGGTTGTTGTTTCTGCACCAGCCCTCCAGGTTTTTCACTTCCTGCCTGTAGCCAGACTCATCACTGTTTGTGATGCATCTGACCACAGCTGTGTCATCTGCAAACTTCACAATATGACAGCCTGGTTGGGTAGGTGAGCAGTCATATGTGAGCAGAGTGAACAGGATGGGACTTAACACAGCCCTGAGGGGAGCCGGTGCTGAGGGTTAAGGTGGAGGAGGTGATGTTGTGGATCTTTACAGACTGTGGTCTGTTGGTCAGGAAGTCCAGGACCCAGTTGCAGAGGGAAGCATTCAGTCTGAGTGAAAAGAGTTTGTGAGTCAGGGTCTGAGGAACCATTGTGTTGAAGGCAGAGGAAATGGCATCCTCTGTAGAACGGTTCTTCCTGTAGGCATATTCTTGAGGATCCACAGTGATGTCGATCGTGGTTTTGATATGGGTCATGACCAGTCTCTCAAAGCACTTTGTGACTACTGGCGTGAGGGCTATTGGCCGGTAGTCATTCAGACCTGACACTGTGGAGCTCTTGGGGACCGGGATGATGGTGACAGTCTTCATGCAGGTGGGGACGACTTCCTGGCTGAGGGAGGTGTTAAAGATGTCCGCACGAGGGTCAATTCCCCTCAGGGTCCTCCTTACTTCAGCTGGAGTCATGCTGATGGGCATTTCTCCAGGTGTCAGGGTGAGTCTGGTGTTGGGGGTGTGAGTTGGGGTTCTCGAACCGGGCATAGAATTTCTTGAGAACCTCTGGCAGGGAGGGGTCGTTGAGGCATTGTGCATCCTTTGATTTGTAGTCCGTGATGCACCTTATGCCATTCCACATGCAGGGAGGTGAAATGTCCCTGGATTTTCTGAGCATATGCAGCTTTTGCCCTCTTCACACCTGCAGTCAGCTCTCTTCTAGCCCTTCTGAGTTCCTGTGGGTCGCTGGACCTGAAGGCAGCATCCCTAGCTTTCAGCAGAGAGCGCACCTCTGCATTCAGCCAGGGTTTCTGGTTCAGGTAGCAGGTCACAGTCTTGGTGGTGGTGATGTCACTTGCACACTTGCTGATGTACCTGAGGACAGCAGATGTATAATCCTCTAGGTCCAGTTCCCCCTCACTCTCAGCAGCCTCCTTGAAAACCTGCCAGTCTGTGCGTTCAAAGCAGTCCTGCAGTACAGCATCTGCGTCGCTGGGCCACACAGTGATGGTTTTTTTTGTGGGTTTGGAGCATTGCAATTGGGGATGAAATTTGAGAAACATTAATAAAGAGATATGATCAGACAATCCTAGGTGGGGCGAGGGACGGCTCGATAAGCGTCTTTGATGTTAGTGTACACACGGTCAAGTGTGTTATTTCCCCGTGTTGGTATGTTCACATGCTGATGAAACCTCGGTAGTGAGTTCATCATGTCTACATGGTTAAAATCACCCGCAACCACATAAAACGCCTCCGGATGCTTGTTCTGAAGTGAGCTAATGTTGTCATGGAGCTCCTTCAGTGCATTGTTAGCATTAGCATCCGGTGCTATATATGTAGCAATGATGAACACAGCCGTGATTTCACGAGGCCTACACTTGATAGTCAACAGTTCTATCGCCTCAGAGCAGTGGCTGTTTACTAACACACAGTTTGTTCACCAACCTTCACTGACGTAGATTATTAAGCCGCCCCCTCTGCTTTTCCTGGACTGCTGACTTCGGTCTGCTCGGAAGAGCTGCCGGCTGGCAAGCTGGAAGGCCGAGTCTGGCATGGTCTGGTTCAGCCATGTTTCTGTGAGACAGATCACCGCGCAGTTCCTCATCTCTACAGAAACATTCATCCTTAGCCGCAGGAGGTCCAGCTTGTTGTCTAGAGAGCGGACGTTGGAAAGGAAAAGAGAAGGGATCAGCGTTAGCTCTTAGCCTAGCTAGTACGCCGCCCCGTTTTCCTCGCTTCTGCCGCGGTCTCGTCTCCTCCTGCGAGGGTGAGATCTGCTCCAGCGGGCCAGTGTCCGGAGAAGCTGTAGCCTGCCTAGCTTAGCTTGAACGTTGTTGTCCAAAGTTGCTGTTTCTGTGGCTAAACTGTGTCTGCATGAGATCGGTTCGACTGTAACTCAATAGCTTAGGGCGCGTGAATTCAGAGTCAGAACCGATGTAAACTGACATAAACTACTAAAAACTGGTTACGCTGGGAGCGTGAGAAGCCGCAGCACTACTGTGCGCCGCCATCTTGCCACGATTGAGTTTAATGTCTGATTGACTCTGAAATGAAAGCTCAGGAGTTAAATAAGAACTCAGTGAATCAGTTTACAGACAAAATGTGTCTAAACTTTGGACACAAAGCAGCACCTTTGTCAGATATAACAGCTGAACACACTCGTGACGTTCTTTCTACAACAGACATCAAATATTCTTCAGACAGTTCTTCACTAATCTGCTAAACGTCACATAAATGTTGGCACTTGTAGGTTTGCTTTGCTTTTCACTTCATCCCAAATCAGCTGGATGGGGTTTAAGTCTAAGTCTGAGACTGTGATCCACTCCATGTTTTCAAGCTGACCATCTTGTTGTTTTGTCCTGTGGTAGTTCTGGCAGAGCTTGGACTGATGTTTTGGGTCATTATCTTGCTGTAGGATGAACTCCTGACACACTGGTGGCACCAGAAATGTCCTAAAACTGTTCTAATGCTTTTGAGCGGCAGTGTTTATGTTTAATATATGAACGTTTATGTGCAATATTATGTGTGTTACTGTAACAATGTGATTTCTTCATTTTCATTGGATTTCCCATCCATCCATCTACTCATCCATCCATCTATATATCCATCTGTCTGTTCATTTGTCTATTTATCCATCTCTCCATCCATCCATCCATCAGTTTATCTGACTGTCTATCCATCCATCCATCCATCCATCTATCCATTTGTCCATCTGTCCATTCATCCATCCATCTATCCATTTGTCCATCTGTCCATTCATCCATCCATCTATCAATTTGTTCATCCATCCACTATCTGTTTATACGTCCATCCTTCCATCCATCCCTCCATCCATCCATCCATCAATTTATCTGTCCGTCTATCCATCCATCCATCCATCCATCCATCTATCCATTTGTCCATCTGTCCATTCATATATCCATCTATCAATTTGTTCATCCGTCCATCATCCGTTTATACGTCCATCCTTTCATCCCTCCCCTCTGCAGAGAACAAATCTAAATATTTAATTTTATCCATTTATTTCTGCAAATATTTTCTACATTTTGTCTGAATTTGCCTGATTGGGGGAAAACATACATATAATTACACTATAATATGTGTCATTACAGTTGAACAAGCCACATTTCAATATTATAACTACATACTCTGCTAAATAAAAGCTTTAAAATGTAGAAAAGTTTGCTCCCTGAAGAGAATTTTAAACGTTTACTTTAAAGTATAGTTTACAAACATTTGCATTGGACTGAATTTGTAGACTAGTGTAGTGTTTGTCTTTTAAGCAAGACTGACAAATTGCAGAAGGTGACCAAATAATGACCTAAGTGAGGAATGTACCATGTCCATCTTTTCTGTCTGGTCGGGCAAGTGTTAGAAAAGTCATTCATTCACGATAATAGCAGGTCATTCATTTTACAAAATGAATAACCTATAAATGTTTATGAATGAGTTATAAACAGTTTATTAATGGTTAATAATTAGGTACATAAACACCTTAAATTCATTATTAGTAGCTATAACACAGCAATAATCCAAATAGTGAACCTAAACTCATCTATACTGAACATATGTGAACATTCAAAGAGCACCTGCTCTAGTGATCCCAAATACTCCCCATGAGTACTGATATGCACTCAGCATTCGATATCCAAATGTTAATTCTAGTATACTAGTACTAGTAAATACTAGTACAACTCTAGTATTATTTTTTCACATCTGTACTTTCCCACTATTGTAAGTCGCTTTGGATAAAAGCGTCCGCTAAATGCAATGTAATGTAATGTAAAGTAACATATGAACATATGAGTGAACATAAAACCAGTAAATGGAGGATAATCTGTGCTGGTTAAACTGTAATAACTTATTTATAAATACCTGATGAAGCAGACAGTTACTGACTGATGCAGAAAAAGAAAATCTGCTGTTTAATAGCACAGATACATTTGGGCTCACTGTTCTTTTATACCATTTATAACTGCGTATCAATGCTTTTTAACGATTAACGATGTTTTTAACTGAATTAATGATCATTAATAAGCTATGAAATGATGAAACCTTTATAGTTTTATTGTAAAGTGGCACAATTTGTAGCGTATAAAACACAATGTATCACTGAACGGTATGATTAACTCAGTATAATGACGTATTTATGAATTTTAAATGTCCAAATTCTGCAGGCTACTGAGAAAGCAGTTTCATAAGTGAATTTAATGAAACGTGTAACTTATGAAAGCTAAAGTGTCTGATAATTTCTACATGCACCACAGCTATAGGCAGCCAATATGGGAACGCCTTACTTTGCCCATTACGCTGAGAAACAAAACTCAGTTGTTCACACCAGGTTTGATACCCAGGAACAGTTGAGTCACAAGCAATGATCTAACCATCAACATGCTGGAAAGCTCTAAAGCACACTAGTGCACCAACAGCATCAATGCTTAGAATATATAGGGCCTCCAGTGTGGCCAGTGGCCAAAGCAAGTGGCTGTATGGAGTTCTAAATTAAATGGATTATGAGGAAGCTCTCCACACTCCGTTTATGAATACTCCTTTCATAAAACATCCACAGGCACTGGATAAACTAGCATGTGATAGTGATTTGCAGAAAAAAGGCATTTAAGACAACCAAAATATGGAGTTTTCTGCTCACTAACTGACTCTGCAAATGAAAACAAAATAGTAAAGTAATGGAGGACATAAGCTTTCAGAAAAAAAGACTGAAACACAATAAAGTATTGGGATTTCTTCCAAAATCAAGGATATTAAGTAAGAGTTTATCCTGCTTTTGTTGGAGAAACTCCCTGTACAGCCCAGGGAAGACTTACTACTAGATTTTAAAGCATTGCTTTGAGGTCTGGATGTTGGATGATCACCACCCCACCTCATCCCCAACTTCTCAACTCATCCCAAAAGTAGTGGATGGAGTAGCATCATTCCAGAGAGCACAGTTCCATGGCTCCACAGTTCAATGCTGGGAGAGTTGATACCCTAGCCCACACCTGGTAGTAAACATGGTGTCAAAAGGTGAAATCAAATCAAATCTAATCAAATTTTATTTATAAAGCACTTTTACAACTGATGTCACAAAGCAGCTTTACAGGGTTAGTAATAACAGACATAAAATCATTAATCCCTAATCCCCGGTGAGCAAGCCAACGGCGACAGTGGCAAGGAAAAACTCCCTCAGAGCTGGAGGAAGAAACCTTGGGAGGAACCAGACTCACATGGGGGACCCATCCTCCTCTGGTCTGCTAATTCTAAGTGTGTGATGAATCATAATCATATGATCTTGTTGTAAAGTTCAGGTGAGCTGATATGGTGACAGTAGTGGGACAGGAATGATGATGATAGTGGGTGCAATGATAACGGCCAGAAAGTCCATTTGAACTCCAATGTAGGCAGTAGAGTAGGGTATCTGGAGCAGGCCACAGTAGCTGGTCGTTGGTGGGCATCTGATCCAGGGAAGCATCATGGAGAGAATAGTAGTCAGCCTTCCATCAGCATTGGACCAGACCGGTGGGCAATCACTCACTCGGAAAAGACAAAAATGGAATTAGTTCTGTTTGGATTTATAGAGCACAAGGATTATGAGACATATCAGAGTGTGACTATTGACTCCAGCAGAACTATCTAAAACAGCCTACCTAAAAGGAGAGAGCCAGAAGGTAAACAGGTAAACAAAAGGTAAATGTGTATCTGCTCCAGAGTCCTGTTGTATTGGCAGTACTTCTCTACAGGGACTAGACAAGCTGTGTGTACATCTGTGTCAGCAGTGGGTACAATTTAAAGTAGCTGAATGTATTCAATAGAAGGGGTGTCCACAAACATTTGGACATATTATGTATATCTTTTGCACCCTGAGACTTCATCTAAACTGTAGACTGAAGAACGATGTCTCAAAGGCCAGGGCTCAGCATATTACAAAATTAAGAGCAACTGGATACTGTAACAAAGGCCTTTAGCTGCTACACGTGCAGTAAATGTGGACTTTACTGACAAAAGAACTGAAGTGATGTAGTGTGAAGATGGCACTCCTTAATAGTGCAGCATCGACCACAATCTAGTTCCGCTCTGCCCACTCTGCACCCATACGTGCTGCTTCCTGTGTCGCATTGCGAGTGAGAAAGAAACCACAGGTTGGTCATGTGACCTGCTTCCATATTCTATGTTCTGTTGTTCCGCACAGCAGTAGGAAGTGAATGAAATGTGCTCGTGAGCTACTGAAGAGTAAAATGATGAGCATAGCAAAGATATAAGTGGAACCAAACGGGGGAAAAGGACAAACAGAGGCTACAGAGGTTGTGATGGAGGCACACAGTGAGAACCCATTCAGTGCTGGTAAGCTGCATGTGATCATGGCTGAAGGTGAGCTCAGAGCAAACAAGTGCCTGGGCATTTTAAACATAAGCTTAAGAAACAGTCAGTGCATCCTTAATGCAATGCCTTACTGATGCATGCCTATATGCACTGCATATCATCTCTGTATGTAGCATAGACCTCATCTAAATGTAAAGATCTCAATGACTGTCAAACAGGATGTAAGAGTATTGCAAACTGGATGTTAGCCTGTTGTCCAATAAATGAAAGCGTCTCTTCTTTCTCCCAGAGTTGCGCCTGGTTCTGCTAGGCCGCAAAGGCACCGGGAAGAGTTCTGTGGGTAACACTATTCTCGGCCTGAGCGAAGGGTTTGAGACAGGCAGGCCAACAGAGGAGTGCGTGAAAAGGCGAGCTGACATTGCAGGCCATCGTGTTACGGTAGTGGACACCCCAGGGTGGGAATGGTACTACTCAGGCAATGGTACCCCAGGCTGGGTGCAAAGAGAGACCATGAGAAGTGTGTCACTTTGCCCACCTGGACCCCATACTTTGCTTCTAGTGGTACGGTCCTGTGCCTCAGTGACGGAGGACTACTATCTGCAGATTGAAGAGCACCTGGAGCTTCTGGGGAAGATGGTGTGGGGTCACGCCATGGTGCTGTTCACACGTGGGGACGAATTAGGCTCCGTACCCATCGAACAGAGAATACAAAACGGAGGAAAGTTCTTCCAGAAGCTCCTAGAAAGGTGCGGAAACAGGTTCCACGTCCTGGAGAACAAACGCCGCAGCAGTGATGGAGCTCAGGTGATGGAACTGATGAAGAAGCTGGAAGCAATGGTGAACGAGAATGGGGGGAGACATTATAACTCAGATCCACTGCTGCTGGTCTTGGAGAAGGAAGGAAAACGGAGAGCAAGAGAGAGAAGAAAGAAACAAAGACTCATGGAGACTCAAACGCAAAGAGGGGTCATGAAAGCTGTGTTAACGAGTAAGTGCACATTAATCTACACCAAATCTACACTCACTGGCAGCTACACAAATCTTATATCTACTGTCCTGTTGAGCTGCACTGATCATACAGGTGCACTTTGTAGTTCTACAGTTACAGACTGTCGTCCATCGGTTTCTCTGTATACTCTATTTACCTCCCTTTCACCTGTTCTTCCATGATCAGGACCAGAGAGCAGCTGCTATTCTGGTGGTAGATTCTCAGCACTGCTGTGACACTGATGTGGTGGTGGTGTGGTTAGTCTGTGTTACACTTGTATGAGTAGATGAGTGCAGCTGCACAGTAAATCTGCCAGTGTTAAATCAACACTATTAGAGTTAAATTAACACGGAGAGTGTTACATTTTGACACTCTCAGTGTTAATTTAACTCTAATAGTGTTGATTTAACACTGGCAGATTTACTGTGTGCTGATGTTTTAAACACCTCAGTGCTAAAGATGATCAACACAGCAACATGTTGTGCAGCAACACATGAGCTGCTGTGTCTGACTTTACATCTACAAGGTGGATCAAGAAGGTAGGCGAGTCTAATACAGTGTACAGTGAGTGGAGTACTGAGTCAAAGGAGTCTAACAAACTATAGAAACTTTCTTACAAACAGAGAAACAGATGGACTACAGTCTGTAATTGTAGAACGTCAAAGAGCACCTCTAGGGTCAGTGGAGCTGATCAAATTTAATGCTGATTCAAGGTATGTGTACCTAATGAAGTGGCCAATGAATGTGTAACTGTCAGTACTTGAGCACCTGTGTCTATTTCCCAGTGTAAAAAAAATGTTAATGTCTCTGAAAGCATTTAACATACTTTGCTAATCCTGCTATGATGGTGTCATTCCAGGAATATCATGACACTGTTGCTAAGCAGTTTTAACATCGTTGTATTAAGTCTATTATATCAGCTTTCATTAACTATAAAAAGGTAGAAATATGAAAGCATCTACAGAGTACAGTAAAAAAAATGATGTGAAATGTACAGTAACCATCTCGCAGCACTTATCTAGTAAGTTGCTGTAGTACATTCCACAGTATTTCTGCTGTAAATGTAAACACAGTATTTATAATACTGTCATTTTTACTACAGTAATAATCACAATACTCTAACTGTCATAACCTGTATTTTTTATTACAGTAAATATTAAGACCATAACAGGCATTACACCATTCATTTTCATTACTGTAGAACAATAAAATAATTACAGTAAAATCACACTCAGCCAATCATTGGTTTGATCATTTAATTAATCTTTTTAATACGTTTTATGTATCCAAATAACATTCATTCACTTGAAAATATTTAAGTACAGTGGTAACCCTACTTACGAGCATCCCTACTAACAAGTATTCCAGGTAACAAGTCGAGATCTCGGAATATTTTAGTTCCAGGTAACGAGTAAAATTACAAGTAACGAGTAGTGTAAATTACCGTATTTTCCGGACTATAAGTCGTTTTTTTTCATAGTTTGGCCGGGGGTGCGACTTATACTCTGGAGCGACTTATGTGTGAAATTATTAATACATTATTACCGGTATATCATTTTATATGTTATTTTCACACTAAACCGCAAGAGGGCGCTCTAGGCCCGTGTTGATAATTTCAACATTTCAACTGAGGATGAGTCTGATGTAAGCGATGTA
>BRDA01017806.1:0-10161 GCA_036984385.1 Crenuchus spilurus | reverse complement strand
GTTGACACTGAAATTTTGAATCAACATGTTTCTCCTTTAAAATGTTACATTTACTCAGATTAAACTTTTGATCTGTCATCTATGTTCTATTACGACATTTGCCATCTCCACATCATTGCATTCATTTTTTATTCACAATTTGTTTAGTGTCCCAACTTTTTTGGAATCCGGTTTGTATATATATATATATATATATATATATATATATATACAGTATATGTCATATTACTCATTTTGAGGATGGTGTAAGCTCATTATAATCATTTTTTTTTTTTTATAAAAAATTACTGAGCAAAATAAAGTGAATTAACTTCAAGTTTAATTGTCTTACAATAAGCTTACATTCCTCTCAGAATAAGAAATATTAGGTAGACTACATTTAATATAATTTCACTAACATATTTGCTATGTTTTTTACTACATTAATAGACTGATCTACTAAATACAGTCATTCTCAGTTGCTTTTTGTTTTCTTGTTGACTTCTCCATTCTCCATAGACTCGTCTGGACTTCAGTATCTGCAATGGCATTATCATTGTCCTGGTGATGACCATGCTCATGTTTGGCTTCTTCAGCATATTCTACTACAGCGCTGTCTTACAGATTGTGTACGGATGTCTGGGAGCTCTGCTTTACTCACTGGTAAATAGACATAAACATACTTTCTTTACACACATGAGCTAAAAGATTGTTCAGCGAATATAGGAGATCTCATAAAGCACATGGGAAGTTCTGGGATATAGAGAAAAGATGAAGCAGCAAAGCCTTGAGCTCTGTTGACCACAGAAATTGATGGAATGTCCTCAGGTATACTGGATCATCTCATCTTTCTAATAAGGAATTTCTACATTGATCATGACAGATAATGGACAGACTGGTTATTTATTGGCAAATGCGTTAGACAAGGCTGTGCTCTGTCACCATACCTGTTTGTCCTGGTCATTGAACATACTATATGAGAGAAGATTGGTGAAGAAACGTCAGTGTCTTTTGATATGAAGATGACACAACAGTCATAGCAGAACATCAGGAAGAATTGTCAGGAAAGTTGAAGTACAGAGAGAAAAGATGGGATGACAACAGTGAAGAGCACTAAGTTTACCACCGATGGAGAAAATATTGAAGTGGTGGGCAGCTTTTGTCTACTCGGTCCTTAACAACTGAGTTTTCTCCACAGGGTGTCCGGCTTTCCCTTAAGAGATAGGGTGAGGAGTTCAGACATTTGGGAAGGACTTGGAGTAGAGCTGCTGCTCCTCCATGTCGAGAGGAGCCAGTTGAAGTGATTCAGGCACCTGGTAAAGATGCCCCCTGGATGCCTCCCTGGTGAAGTGTTCCGGGCATGTTCAGTTGGCAGGAGAGCTTGTGGAAGAACCAGGACATGCTGGAGAGATTATATCTCTGAGCTGGCCTTAGAATTCCATATGAGCTAGAAGAAGTGGCTGGGGAATGGGAGGTCTTGACTACTTGCTTGGGTTGTTACCCCCGTGACCCAGACTTAAGTGGAAGAACATGGATCGATGGATGGATACAATATGACCAGGATGAACCAGGATGAAGGAACTGGGAAAACTTCAAATATATCATATTTACCTTTTCAAATAAAGACTAGAATTGTCCAGGCTGTGGTCTTCTATGAGGTTCTTTATGGATGTCTAGATTATAGAAAAGCAGGACAGGAAGAACATTGACGCCTTTGAACTTTGGTGTTGGAGAAGACTTTTGGGAGAACCTTAGATAGCAAAGAAAAAAATGGATCCTGGACCAAATCAAGACTCACCTTTCACTAGAAGCCCAGATAACCAAACTGAAGATCTATTTTGGCTACGTTCACGTTTAGAGCCTCATTTCTCA
Source organism: Crenuchus spilurus (assembly GCA_036984385.1). Taxonomy (NCBI): domain Eukaryota; kingdom Metazoa; phylum Chordata; class Actinopteri; order Characiformes; family Crenuchidae; genus Crenuchus; species Crenuchus spilurus. The sequence continues at coordinate 8,310 of BRDA01017806.1, read as the reverse complement.
ATCCCGATTTTTTGCTCAGATCAGATTTGGATCTTGATGTTTCACATTCATAAACATAAGTGACCTGTACCTGTTTGTAGTGTGAACCAGTCGGTCTCTGTAACGGCTCGCAGTTACACACTGGTATTTTATATTTGTACAGGGTTGCCAAATTTGCTAATATACATCACTGGTAAAACTTCAGAGGTGGCGGCATGCAGGTTTTTGCACTAAATAGAAATTAAAATTAATGAGATTTTAAAATTAGAATAAAATAAAATTAAAGTAGAAGAAGATTTACGTTTTAGAACTTCTTCAAATGTATGTGATCACATGCTTTAGACTCAGCTTAAACTTAGTTTCAGCTTGTGTTGTTTGCCTGTGTTCTAGACAATGGGCTGGAGGATTTTGAGAATCTGGCAACCCTGCAATAGTAAGAGACTATTAAAACTGGTAAAACAGAGGTGTTAGTAGCTGATGTGTGATGGTGTTTAGCTCAGAAGGACAGTAAACAGCCAGTGGACTGTACATGATCAGGTGAAGAAGGTGGAAAAAAGCCAGTCGGCTGATGTTTTAGCAGCTCTATGTGTAAACAGAAGTGAAGTCAGAACTGGTTTAGCACTACAGGCATGTGTACAGACAAAAAGACTGAAGACAAATATGAACTCTCATCTGAAAATATCAGACCTGACCTCTTCACACAGCCCTGAATAATCTGATTTGAGTCACTTCAGCTTGGTAATGTCAATCCAGTCAATGCAAAGAACTAGTTTACTTGAGAAGAGCTGTTGAAGATAAAAGATCCATTAAGAAGCCTGAAGATCCAAACAGTAGGCAGGATGTTCTGGAGAAGCACCACAGGACATCTTTAGAGGTATATTAGTCATAATGTGTTGAGAAGGGCAGCCATGCAACAGAATGTTACGACGTAATAAACATGCAAAAGAAGTGTAACTGCACGTAGCATCAGAACATGCGTGAAGCTTGTCCGAGATACTATCTGAGGTTTATGGAGATGTTCTCTTTCTTTGTGCTGCAGTTTCTGGCAGTGGACGCTCACTGGGTGATGAGTCGAGAGAAGTACGGCCTCAGTCCAGAAGAGTATGCCTTCGCTGCTTTAATCATCTACATGGACATCATGCTAATCTTCCTCTACATCCTCATGATTTTTGGTGGAGGCTCGAGAAGCTAGATACTCTCCAACGCAAAGTACTGGTGGTGTTGAGGGGAAATATAGAGTACCATGCTACAGTATCTGTAATACAAGTTGCTGACTTCATAAGAATTTCATTACCTGTCGTACTCACCTGTCTCCAAAAGAAGTAATCTTCATTATGCATTAAATCATAAGTAGGGCTCCACCAAATTCACTGAAAATCATCCATAATTTTACACACGTAATATTTCAGAGGTGCTATATTTTGCACAAAAGTCATTAGGAAAGTGATATATTTTGCAGCAGTTGTTAATCAGAACATCATCTTTCTCAGTTTAATTCATATAATGCCTCTATCCAACAGAATGCACAGCAATCAGGACACACACACACACACACACGGTTTAAGGGGAAGTCTCCCCAGTTCATGGACTTGATTTGCTCAGAAAATAGGCATTAAGCTGTGATCATCTCTCTCGGGCAGCTACTAGCTACAACGTAGCATCACGTTTCACTGAAGCACAGCTCACTCAACCCGGGAAAATCAGTGCTTTAAACTGGACACTCTGGATTCTCACTTGCAATGCGATAAAAAATAACCATGTCAAATCCAGAGACGGAAGTGTGGGGAACCAAGAAGAGCGCCACAAAGGGCACCACAGAAGAGTCCAAGGTTGCCAAGTACTGAAATATTCTCCAGCCCACTGTCTGACAGAAAGCTGCCCTATACAAACTTAACCCTCACCCTAAAGAGTCTAATCACAGATGTTTGCGGAAGCTGTGGTTGCTTTTTTATATGCTCTTAAATTTTATATTAATCTTGCTTCGTCATTCATTAAATTATTTTTTTAAGATTTTATACTTATTATTATTATTATTATTATTATTGTCAGTAATATTAATATTAATAATAGAAAAGATGTCTACGTAATTGTAAGTTAGAATTTGTATTAAAAACATTTGTATGCATATACATATTCTTCTTCTTCATCATCTTCAAACTGCTTTTCCTGGTGAGCATGGCTGTGGTTACTGATGGCTATGTCACTACCACAACAACATAAGCGGATAGCATCATGATGTCCGGACACATAAATCTGAACTGATCACTTACAAACAACAGTGCGGACAGTCATCTCAACAGATCTGCTCTGAGAAACAAAACCAATTGGCCTGCAGTCTGAACATATTCAAGAAAATGTATCGACTTAAATGTGCTCTACCAAATGGTTGAGAAGAATGTTAAAGGGTTAATATTATGGGCATCAGTGAGAAAGAGGCAGATATCTCGAGAAGGAGACATCTCAGAACCTGGATGTTAAACCAAAAGTCTATGCATGTGTAGATTTTACCACTAGAGATGTGTATGTGATGTTTTTTATGGTACCAGTCCTTTAGTGTATTTAAATACCTTTGACACAAGGGCTGAAGTCTCTCAGAGTGGACTATGATGATGAGGAGCTTGCAGGAGAGCATGGACAATTTTTCTTAAATATACATCTATGTATGAAAGCATCAATTTCATTTCAGAAGGTTGTGATCCAGCTCTCATTTTGGAGGCTACAGTCTGTTTCAGCTGACTTGCCTGCTAGGCTACCCATGAACAGCAGAGGGAGCTGTAGTACCATCCATAATCAGAGGCAATTCAGAACCAGAATCACTTTACTGGCCAAGTAAGGAACATATAAGCAGGGGTTCTGGGGCCCCAAGCAATGTCATGTCTGGGGGCCCTGATCAAACAGATTCTTTTTTATGGTTATGGTGCGGTACAGGCTTAAACATCAATTATTATTATTGATTATGAATAAATATTAATTATTATACATACATTTTAAACATTACTTAAACATTATTATCAATATTTTATTAGGAATTACTAGTTACTATTAATAATATATTAATAATAACTATAAAATTATTATTATTATTATTATTATTATTATTATTATTATTATTATTAAATTGGCTTGAAAAAGCCAATTTACTGTTATTCATAATCTTCTTCTTCTTCTTCTTCTTCTTCTTCTTCTTCTATTCACCAAACTGTCAACTACTCCTCCTCCTAGGGCTTTTAACGTAGAACCACAAAACTCAGCAGGAACGTCGGACCTATAGCCGACCAGGTTGCTTGTTATTTTTATTATTATTATTATATTAATCATTAATTAAACATTTATTATTAAATATTAATAAACTGTTAAAATCGTGTAATATAAAATTATCACCCAATTCTGTGTTGCACCTTGATAATCAACTTCAATTCATTAACACCAGTGTTACACTTATGTTTGGACTCTATGGTCAATAGACCTTATTTACCCATAATTATACCTCATTGCTGGGTCCTAGTGCTCAACCCGCCTCTTTTTAATATAGCGTAACACTGTTTTTGGATGGAAACCTCTTTTGGCCAGCAGGGGCCCCCCTGATCTCTGGGGCCCCACGCAATTGCATGGTTTGCGTGTTGGTTAAATCCACCCCTGCATATAAGGAACTTGTTTTTAGCTGAAACCCAAAATGTTACTTAGCACATAAACACAATACTCTGCATCAGTATACTGTGTCTCTAAATAACCCCAGATCAGAAAACTTTGGGACAGAATGAAAAATGTTTTGTATATTTCTTGTGTTTCTTACATTTACTTTGACAGTTATGTCACTGCAGACAGTATGAACATAATTTATTGCATGTTTTGTCTGTTCAACTTCATTTCATTTGTTAATATACAAAACAAGTACAGTGAAAAAGTTTTTGCCTGAAAATAACCCAAAAAACACAAAAAGCAGTTTTTAAATGATGCTTTCATTTTTTGAGGGAAAAAGCTATCCAAACCTACCTCACCCTAAAACAAAATTAATTGAATTAAGGATGAAAGTGTGTTTGGCATTGCTGGCTTAAACATAAATTAAATTCTGATTAATTATTATTAGTTATAATATTTTATTCATAATTACTAGTTACTATTAATAATATATTAATAAAAACTATTATAAAATCATAAAATAATAATAATTATTAAAATATCAATGAATTATTAAATATAAATAAAATGTTAAAACCATGTAGCTTAAAATTATCACCCAATTTTGCATTTCATCTTGTTAGTCAACTTCACTCCAACTCATTACCACCATTTTTACACTTATTTTTGAAATGTATGGTCAAAAGTCCATAACATTTACAATTATATAAAATTATACCAATTTTTTTTTGTAGAAATAAGCAGTTAAGACGGGTCAATTTGACCCAAAGACCACAGAAGGGTTTACTATTAACATTTCAACATAATAACCTCATCCATAGCTTCCAAACACAAACACAGATTCAAACAGCCAACATGTTAGCAACTTATAGTGGCAGGTGAACACAGACTCCTGGCCAACTAAGATGCTGTTTACGATCAGATGGAGTGACAGCAGGGATGGCCAATCACATTAACAAGAAATGGCAGAGCCAGTTGATGAGCTTGTGGGTGGTCTAAAGGGAAACAGGCTTCAGCTTGAGCGCCCGTTTTCCGCTTGGTCCTAATGCTTGACCCGTCTCCATTTAATATAACGTAACAATGTTTTTGGATGGAAAAACTGCAGGGGAACCAAAACTGCCTTCTGAAAAAGTGCAGGGACATGACCCTCCCAAATTACGTCCATGCTCTGCAGTGTAGGATTCAGTTTAAAATGTTTACTTTAATTGAGCATTTGCCTTAGTAGCCTTTGCTAGAAGCTATCTAGTCCTGAAACATGTCTTTTGCAATCATTTAACCCATCATGATCAAAGCTAAAGTCACAATTCACCCCTGACTGACTGCTCGGTAGGTTTAGGATTAAGCTCGCTTGCCCAAAATTCCGTGAGATTGTATGAGACTTGCTTGCATCAGGGAGCCGCTATCAATACGGAGACTGTCAGGACCAGGAGACTTGGGATGTCTGACATTGACAGATCCTAACATCACACAAAGCTAGTGAGCAGAAAACTTTAACTGTGGCATGTTGGAAGGGGAGCATAATTGTATATTTGGGGGGAGATGTCCTGATCAGTTTATATAGTGGCCTTGGACTCGTCTGGTGACACCTTCATTAAGATCTGGATGAGGCTTGAGTTGGGTTATTTAGGTGACTATTGAGTTTAGACTCTCCCCTTTCACACTGAAGCATTTCCATGTGGACTGCTTTTTGAATGAGGTGCAATACAAGGCTGCCAATTAGAACAGAGTTTGTTTACATATATTAGTCTTAAAGGTACAGTAAGTAAGTGGACTTTGAGTGTTTCATTGAGTTTAATGAAGTCCGTTGTTACACCAGGCAGAGATTTCTTAACCAAACAAAGGAGAAGCAGCAGGTTTGATGTGAGGAAGTGAGAGCGGTGTCAGTTTGGGATCAGTTTGCAGTGAGAAAACCACAGACAATGTGTGAATGTGTGTGAGAGACAGTTCACACACACACACACACACACACACACACACAGACACACACACACACACACACACAGAGCAGAGAGGAAGGTAAGAGGGTCCTATTAATTAACTTTAAATTAACTTTAATGCATAGCAACTGAAAGTGATGGTGACATCTCAACATGGACTTGACCTCTGTCTATCTATCCATCTATCTATCCATCCATCCATCCATCCATCCATCTACCTACCTACCTCTCTGTCTGTCTTTGTTACAAAGCCTTTTTGTATTCATATCTGCTCTTCAGTCTTATTCTTCTAATATCTGTAATATCTAATATATGTAGGAGTCGATATTATTATTATTTTTAAGTAATTGTGAAAAATGTCATTTAATCTCTTAAGCTCCACTGTTTTTTTTTCTGGTGGTTCTCTGTCGAACAGTTTTTATACTGCAACTACATTAAATAAATATAAATTGTTTATTTCTTTGTAGAATAGCCCTTAAAATGCCAGAAAATGTGTTTTAGTGTGTGTGGTGTAATAACACATGATTACAATTTACTGCTGAACACTAAACATGTAGGAGCTGTTAGAATTTTAGTCCCCAACATCATATTTTCAGGCTGCACAGCACTGAAGGGACTTTATGTAGATTTAACTTACAGTCACAAGAGGGCGCCCTTCAGCAGGACAAAGACTGAGTGCTTATACCATATTTTTGACACTTTAGTGTCTTTATGTTGGCAAACAAAACAAGAGGACTAATCTAAACATTACTAAATTGTTAATTTTTGTAAATGTGTTTGTTGTCTGTTTTAGCTACTCTATCACAGGTTGTAATAGTAACAGACATTTACTGTGGTTGCTATGGTTATCATTCAGTTTCCAGAGTTTTGATACACGATGTTGGTTAAACATTTTTTACCAGATCTACTTATACATGTCCTGGACGCATCCATATACAGAATGGATGCATGCCAACCAATCAGAAAACAGTATCTCTTTTAATGGGAAGTGTATGATATTCAGCATCCAGTGTACTGGAGATGAGCACTTACAAACATGAAACATTTAATCTAAAGCAGTGGTTCTTAATCTGGGTTCTATCAAACTCAGGGGTTCGGAGGAGCCTCTGCCATGGAGGTAGACACACTTGTGTAAAGTCGTGATGACACGCCCCGCTTGGCCAAAAACAAATTAAATTTAAAATAAAAAAAATTAAGTTATTAAAAAATGTTAAATTCTTTAAAAAATCAAAATTAATTTTTAATTAGTAAAATGGTAAAAAAAAAAAAATTGGGGGGGCTGAAATTCTTTTGAGGCCGAAATATTTTTTCAGGGCAAGAATAAAGTAATACCATAATTTGTTGTGAGTTCATGCACTGTGTTGGTTTTGTTCTTTGAGCAAGGTGATGTTCATGCACAGCTCATTTTGTGCACCAGTAAAAAAAAACATATACCTATGTCTTGAATTTGGAAAAAAAAAATCATATTTTATTTATCACTAAAGAAGGGTTCAGTGAATGCGCCTATGAAACTGGTGGGTTCGGTGCCTCAAAAAAGGTTAAGAACCACTGATCTAAAGCCACGTTCAGTCATGTGCAAAAGTTAGTAAACTCCATGTATTTATTGATGTTTTGCAATATACACGTACTCTTTATTTACTCAATTTAATATTTTGGGAAAAAATACAATCTCAGCTGTGGTCTGTGCAAAAGCTATGGCACATTAAATATCCATCCATCTATACACTCAATATCTTAACCACTTAAGCCTGGCGTCCACCCCACACTACAGGATACGGAATCATAAATATTGAACATGTTTATGTTCATGATTCTCAATAGGGTGCAGCCCTGACTGCACTGGGAGAAGATTGAAGGGGACTTGATTATGGCCACCCCGCATGACAGCATCATCTGGGAAGATTATCAGTTATGATCAGCCTGATATCGGGAGACCTTTTACGATTGTCAGAAGGAGCAATCCATTTCAGAGTCCCAATGAATTGGCACCTTAAATATTTCATTTTTTTCTGCTGTTGTCAAAATCAATTAAACATGTAGTTTAATTAGAGGTGCAGCCACACTGTATACCAAATAATTTCTGAAATATAGCATCACATAATATTATACAGTTTCATTCTGAATGTAAATGAGTTCAGCTCCTTTTGTTTTTCTGCTAAAACCCCCAGAACATCATCAAAACCACAGTGTGACTTGACCACATGGAAATACATCTGTGCCATTGCAGTGTGGTGTGTTTCTCTGACTGTGGTGAACCTCTCACTGATTTACGTCTTAAAGTTTCCGTATGATGGGAAACTCTGCAGTTCACTTTCCAATCAATGCAGAAAAAATGCTAAAATTATCATGTTTCAGATATCTCCCGTTCAGTCTACAGCAGATTAGCTACAACATTCAGTCTACAGCAGATTAGCTCCAAAATTGTCTACAGCAGATTAGCTCCACCCATTCATCCTACAGCAGATTAGCTCCACCCATTCATGCTACAGCAGATTAGCTCCACTCATTCAGCCTACAGCAGATTAGCTCCACCCATTCATGCTACAGCAGATTAGCTCCACTCATTCAGCCTACAGCAGATTAGCTCCACCCATTCAGTCTACAGCAGATTAGCTCCACTCATTCAGTCTACAGCAGTTTAGCTCCACCCATTCAGCCTACAGCAGATTAGCTCCACCCATTCAGTCTGCAGCAGATTAGCTCCACCCATTCAGTCTATAACAGTATAGCTCCTCCCATTCAACCTATAGCAGGT
>BRDA01017802.1:0-16553 GCA_036984385.1 Crenuchus spilurus | reverse complement strand
GTCTGCATTGTTGGGTCTGGTGTCCCTCATCTTCCTCATGACAACAGCTCATAGACTCTCTGTGGGGTTTAGGTCAGGTGAGTTTACTGTCCAGCACATTGATACTGTGGTTATTAAACCAGGTATCGCTACTTTTGGCACTACTAAAGTCCTGCTTGATCAATGAAATCTCCATAAAGCTTGTCAGCAGAGTGAAGCATGAAGTGCTCTAGAATGTCCTGATAGACATCTGCGCTGACTTTGGACTTGATATAACACAGTGGACCAACACCAGCCGATGACATGGCCCCCCAAACCATCACTGAAAGTAAATTTTACGTTTCATTTGGAAATTAAGGTCCCAGAGTCTGGAGGAAGAGTGTAGAGGTAAACAATCCAAGCTGCTTCAGGTCTAGTGTGACGTTTCTACAATCAGTGATGGTTTGGGGAGCCATTTCAGCAGATAATGGCAGCACTTTATCAAACTACAGTGCAATGGCAGAATTAATCTTCAATATATCCTTTTTTCATATAATAAATTGGTGTCAACAGCAGTTACTCCATTTTCTCCATTCTGTGCTACAGAGGACAGTCCTACCTAGACTGCAGTGTAGCTTTTGGAATGAAGCTAGTGTCTACAAAGAAATATGGCTGAGAAACAACTAGAAGAGAAAATCTGAATAACAAAGACTGAGAAAGATGTTCTTAGATCAGGAAAGAGCAAAGAGTCGTATGAACACTGGTGAAGCATTTCAACAGTATAGACTAGAGACCTCCAAGACTAGACGAGGATGAAGCTTATTTGTTAGCTTCTTGTTCTGATTTTTCCAGTCCACCTTAAATAATGCAGCAGTTACAGACAGGTGAATTAGAATGTTACTCCGGCACTATTTAAGGTGAAACAGGAAATTCAGCTGTTTCCCCAGAACCATCAGACCAGTATTGTTTTGCCCTGTTTGCTAATGCCTGTGATAGCATCTGGTTAGCTTCACAGCCGTGACTGTAACTGTTTGCTAACCTACAACCTTGCTAACATTAGTGACTTTTATTATTGTGTCATTCTCTCTAGCATTATAACATTGTTTATAAAAGCTAACTATTACTTTACATTGCTAAGTATTTTTTGCTTATACTCTCCTCAGTTTCCAATAAGTATTTAAATGAAATATATAATTTAGCAATAATACACAAGAGGGAGCTATAATGTGAGAAACTATTTGTTTATCAACCTTCCATGAGGTAAAGTAGTTGCTCTATCAGACACTCCACTCCTACGTCATCATCAGACTGTACATCAGTCATAGTAGTTGAGGAACATAATTTACTAATAAGTATACAGACAATAAACACAGATATACTGATGCTAACTCTTTGGCGTCGGCAGACTTACCTGTGGGAACAAAAAAGAAATTCTGCAAAAACACTTATATAGCTCTGCGAGATTTTAACCTAGAAACAAAACTGAACATACCCCAGAAACCTTAAAGGGTATATTTTTCAAATATATATAGCTTGAATCAAAATATATTTTTTACATATTTGTGAGAGGAGCTTAAATAAGCAGAGACACATCTGTGAGAGGAAGTCAAAGCAAGTTAGACAGCTGCACATTTTTCCCACCAAAAATTACACAATCTGTCATTCATATGATAAGGACATGGCAATTCCAGACATAGCAGCTGTGGAACGTGCAAAGATCCTCCATCAAACAAAAGACCTCTCACTTCTCACCTCACACCTATCTCATAAATATTCAATCTAGGAACCACTGAATAAGTGAAACAGAGTGTCACCTCACATTAGTTAAGCTTTAGAAGTAAAACCACATATAATGTCTAAAAACTGTAATGAGCAGTGTGTAGCCAACACCTCTGTTTATTCAGTTCTGAGCTCAAAAGTATTGTCTAGAAAGGTTTAGAGTGTTTATCACAATATATCAGCACATCTGAAAACAGGTTTTTGGAAAGTCTAAGTTTAGAGCAGATTTAATTAAATTATAGATTTATGACACTCTTACAGTTTTGACACTGTTGTTGCTGAGTTTGTGCTGAACAAAAGCCTGTGTAACACTTTGGAAAAATAATTTTAGATGTGTGTAATTTGTAAAAAAAAAAAAAAGAAAAAAAAAAATAAAAAAAAAAAGTGAAGGCATGTCAGACTTCATCAGAATGTCTGAAACAGACAAAAGTCCAGTTATTTTAAAGAAATCAGCTACATTTTATCCTGCTTCTCTTTCCCACATCAAGTGGTTATTTGTTGAAATCTGACAGTCCATCTATCCAAACTTACTCTTTCAATGAGTATCAGGTTACTACATGTGGTTTCTCTGCTGTTTACTTTAGATTCGGGCTCATTTGACCCTGTTCTTGGTTTATGTAACATATAATGTTTATATATGTCTAAGAGAGGGTAAAGAGAATATAATGAGGGTGCAAATGTCACCGTTTTTTTTTTTTTTTCTCCCCGGTCTTGACATACCACCCAGTCAGTAAGCAATCTCCAAACACATTTTTTTTGCTTTTGTGTTGCTGCCATGGCAACATGTAAAACTAGTTGGAGCTGTTTTATTTCCAATTTGGGTGTGCCAAATACCCTAAATTGGTGTCTTTTGAAGACGTTGCAGCACAGCAACAGGATCCTCACTTGTGAGAAATAGTCAGAATTATGCAGGGAGACCTTTTATGTTTCACAGGGAAATTCTGAAAACAAAAAGATGTTATGGCACCATAACCAGGTTTCGAGCAGTTTATTGTCTTCGGATGTCATGAATATTTCAGTAGTGCAGCACTTTAATTCCTGAAGAACGCCGTGTGGAAGCAGGTGCCATGCTGTGAACGCTGCTTTTCCATGTCAGTCTCTTGCTTTGTTTTATGGAGCCACACAAGTTTTTTTTTACTGATTTTTACACACACTGTACTGAAGTGTGGGAGGCCAGTATCGGTTGGCGAGCATCTTGTTGGCGAGCATCCAGCATGTCTCATTCTGCCAACTCCTTCGCTGGTTGCTGAGGTCAGCTTGTGGAGTGCAAAGTCAGGGAATCATGTCTAATAGAGCAGAATACTGAACGTCAAAAAAGGACACGGTCTGCCTCCAATGCAGCCGGCACTTTTGTTCTATTTCAGCTTCTGTCACATCTGAGTGCAAGTAATCAAGAGCTTTTGAATGCTGATTATCTAGTGTGGGTCAGTGGGGAGAAGCAGTCAGAACAGAAGACTTACTGGAGGTCCTTGAGAAATGAATCGGGCGTCTGCATTGTGAAAGAACATGCCACAAGATCGATGCTCACTCCTACACTGTTCTTATTTGTTCAGAAAGAGAGGACACTGAACATTGCTGAAGTTTCACATTTAAAGACTGCGTCTGTAACTGCTACAAAATAGTAATGTAATATAACAGAAATACATGTTTTTGTGAGTATAACAAAGCCAACACGTTTGTATATGTTCATCTATTACGCCTACAGCAGTTTAGCTCCTTCTAAGTTATAAGAAGTGTTTTTAGCTCACTGCTTTTTGAATGAGGCATAACACAAAGCAGCAAATCAGAAGAGAACTCATTTACATATCAGTCTTGGTGGCTGCTTAACTTAGAAATTATGTGACTTTGGTTGAAGTGAAAATTGGCCAGGGGAGCACACTAGAAATAAAAACATAATTGGTGCCAGAAATGAAAGTTGGAAATGAAATCACTCCTACAGATCAGAGAGCTGAGGAAAACTGGAGGGAGAGAAGAGGTGCACAGTATGGAAGAGAAGTGTCTGAGAGAGGTGAGTGAACTGAAATGAATTGAATGTATAGTGTTGAGAAGACTTGCCCAATTTTGTATGTAAATTAAAACTAATAGTGGATGAGGGGCTGGTGTATGTAAATTTTGGGCTCGTGATTCAAGTTATAAAGGAAAGTCTAGGATTTTGGAACTGGTCGTTGGATTGGCATTGGAAGGAGGGCACAACAGTTGTTGAGGTTCATAGTATGCCAGTCCTCTGTCCTGAATTCCCCTTATTAATATGTGCCAAGATAAACAGTGTTTTCCATTCTAGAGCAATTTTGAAGGATGAGTAACAAATTCAGTCAAATTAGTAAAGAAACTGTTTTTAATATAAAAATGAAAAATATATTTTTTGGTGCATACAAAAGTCTTTATAAGTTGAATTCTGAGAAAAAATTGATGAAAATATGTAGGATATGGGTGTGTGAACAGTGCAAGTCATGTTTAAATTTTAAGCATTTCAAACCAGTTTGAAATGCCTTTTTGCGTCCATGAATAGAAAAAGACTTGAAAGTCTGGATGACTTTGATCACACAAAGTATATTGAAAAGTCAATTTTAGCCCAATTAAAGGAGGTTTTATTGCAACAGCACTGAAGCAAAAGGTGCATGAGATTTTGACTGAAACTGTTAACTGCCTATAATTATAATAAATATAAAGTCAGATGGGTACAAAATCACTTCCACAATTCTGAAAGTGTCTTGAATGATGTGCTATGTAATGAAAATGAGATCTCAAATCCCTCACTGGCTATAAATGTCATGTAATATCACAGTTTCCTGAAAAAGTGCGTCAGTGTTCCTGTAATTTTAATAATCTCTCCCGCTGGAGACCTATGAATCAACCTGAGGCGTAATGAATGAATGTACAGTGCTTTAACATTTTCCCTGAGAAAGTGTAATCTTCCCTTGACTTTAATTTAGCAAGAACAATGAAAGATTTTCTGAGATCAATATACTATATATATCTTTGTTCCAGATGTTCTTCTCAATGCTCCTCAGCCATCACATTTTAACATGATGAGGTATTGATTAAAGGAAGCCTAGAATGCAAATTGTGTTGGCATAGCTATGGAGAGTTCATTACATGGAACTTACACCTGACCCTCAAACACTGTCTTCTTCAAGTAGAACCGTGAAGTACAAAAGGCCAAATTCAAAATCCTAAATTGTTTCTTTAACAGTCTTGCCTCATGCCCCCAAATTTTACATATACCAGCCTCATGGCAGCCATTGCAATTTAAATTTGTAGACGAGGTTGGGTGAATGTCCTCTCAATACTATATATTAAATTCAATACAGCTTCCCTCACCTCCTCCCTCCATACTTCTCTTGCATACTGTGCAATTCATTATCATAGATCTTCCTTTTATCTCTCCTCTCCTTTTTTTCCTCAGCTCTTCATTTGCTCATTTCATATCCCACCCATTTTCAGCAAGAGCTTCCAGCCCAGCTGTAAACAATCAATCAAAGCAGAGTGGTAAACATGTCAGGTAGACCAGGATGCAAGTGCAAAAGAATATATACGTGAAACATGAAAGTCAGCAATCAACATGTGAGTAGGATCCCAATTAGAGACACTGAACTTCCATGATTACAATTAATACAATACTCAAAGTAAAATGAGTTTGTTTATTATTACCTTCCTCTGCCTACTCTTTGTCTGTACTGTAATGATGATGATGATGGAACCTTAATTTTCATGAAGGAAACCTCCTACACTGCAAAAACAGCACTACTTGAAATAAGCCAAATATTCCTAAATGGGATAAATTTTTCTTGTTTTGAGAAAAGAAATCTGCCAATGGGGTAAGCAAAAGTTGCTTGGCTAGAATTCTTATAACTAGCAAATGAATTTAATTCAAATGTGTTTTTTAATTAAATTAAATTGTGAAAAATTTAAGAAAATTGTGCTTCTTAGAAACAAAAATTGCTTTTCTTAATAAATATTTTTTTTTTTAATGAGCGTTATGAAATCTTGATTTAAAGTCATTAAATACATTTCTTAAATTCAGAATTTACTTAAGTGGCCTTATTCTTTAAATAAGAAAATAAAAAACTTATTCTGTTATTTCAAGCAAACTAGTCATACCCTGTAACTGATAAGTAAAGCTGAAGATGAGCAGAAATATCTTATTAAGAAAAAGTTAGACATATGTTCTAAAAATGAGCTTAATTTTCTTGTGCAGAACTTGCTTGTTAAGAATATTTTTTTTATTTAGACAAAAATTTTCTAAATATCCATAAACAAAGTTTTTTTACTTGCTTAAAAATCTTTTTTTTGCAGTGTAAAGTACTATCTGTCTGTATGTCTGTCTGTCTATCTATCTATCTATCTATCTATCAGAAGAGCTCATTAAAAATTATTCATGATCTCACCATAAAAGGGCAAACTGCTTGTTTTAGGAAGAGGCTAATTAAAGGGCTTTATATGGATGTGCAAAGCCACTTCTGGGCATCAGGTGCTTGGGGGAATTTTGCTGCAATTTGTATGCATTTAGAAACTGTGTTGTGTAGAATCTGAGTTTTTTCAATTATCAGTAACTTTAACACGTCAAATGAATTAGAATATTACTGATTGTTAATTATTTCATTGTCTTTCAATTATTTTGTTGGTTATGCACCTGTATAATACGTGAGCTGAGGAATTCTTAAGAAATGCAGGAGTTGAAAGGGTATTTTAATGGAGGAATGAATTAAGCTCTTTAGGGTTTTTTTCCTATTGACCTTTCAAAGCGAACATTTTAAGTAGAGAATTTCAGGATCATTTAATGACCACAGCTCTGCATGAGGCTAATAATCTTCACTCCAGCAAATGGTGCAAATATTTGCAGCCAGTAATAAGTTGTGTTTTGATGGGTTGTGGGTCATCTCTTTCTCAGAGTTTTAATAGGGCATCAGCATTACTCTGGTAGGTAAAAGTTTATTGCTTACATGAACTTCTCCAGTTCAATTTTGGGGAAAATGCTGCTTATTCTCTTGAAACCTGATCTCATAAATTGCATGAATTGACAATACTTAAGCTTTTTCATATGAGATATAAACAGGTTATGAGACAAAAGGACTCTCTTATGAGACTCATTAGGACTATTCTTAACAATGAAGATGCCAAAATGTTCTTTGGAGATGCTGTAGAAGACCTGCTTTGGACTTTTAAAATGTAATTCTGTCAAAATGTCCATGTAATTCCGTCTCTGGGATATAAACAAAGTCACTGGTCTTGTGTTCACAAACTTATTTGATGTCTTTAAAGTGCTTGTGATAGGAACAAAGTACCATCAAGTTGATTCTGACCTGATGAACATATAGAGTAGATAGTGTTTCTTGAGAACTTCTCAATTCTTCAGGTTTCTTAATGACTCATTCACGATTCCTCTGATTGTACCCATCCATCTCATTGCTTCCTGCCATCTTCCTCTATTACCTTAAACTTTTCCAGCAAGACTTCAAGTCTTCAAGTGAGCAGGTTCTTCTCATAATGTGCATAAAATAAGAGCTTCAGTTTGGTTATGTGGACGTCTAATGAAAGGTGAGGTTTGATTTTGTTGAGGATTCTCTCAGAAGTCTTCAGCACCAAAGTTCAGAAGCATCAGCATTTTTCTTGACTTTCTTTTTATTGGCCACCTTTCACATCCATAAAGAAGCACAGAGAAGAACATAGTCTGGACAATTCAGGTCTTTGACTACGTTTACATTACAAGCCAAATTGCTCAAATCCGATTTTTTTGCAAATGTAAGTGAGCTGTGTCTGTTTGTAATGTGAACGAATCTGTTCCTGAAACGGCTCACATGTGCACATTGATACAATACACGTCACCTTTCGTCAACAACAACTAAAATCGTCATATTTGTGCAGGGTTGCCAGGTTTACAAAAAATACAGTTGCCAATAAAACTTCAGAGTTGGCGAATTACAGGTTTTTTTGTACTCAATAAAAGAAAAATTGAATGAGAAAGTAAGATTTTAAAAAGATTTACATTTTAAAGCTCACTGAAATGTGAAATGTGTCACTTTAGATTTTGGGCTAGTTTCCGTTTGTGTAGTGTGACATTCTGTTAAAAAAATCGGTAGAAGTTTTGCGGGATCTGGCAACCCTGTATTACTGAGACTGATGTTAGTAAAACAGAGGTGTTAGTGGCTGATGTGTGATGGAGTTTAGCTCAGGAGGACAGTAAACAGGTGCTGGACTGTACATGATCAGGTGAAGAAGGTGAATAAATGCCAGCTGGCTGCTTTTACTGTTTTTACAGTGACGTGAGTAAACGAGAGAAGCCAACACTGCCTCACCCACTACACACATGTGTACAAGCAAAAAGACATGAAATCTGATCTGACCGTCACATTTAAGTCACATGTCCACAGATCTAGTATCTGATCTAGAACCACATATGAAAGTGACTCAAATCTGATTTGAAAAGACCTGAAAACATCAGATCTGAGTCACTTCAGCCTGATAATGTGAACGTAGCCTTTGTTTGCAGAGACAAATTGTTACATTTGGAAGTATTTTCCAGCTCTTCCATCCTTGTTCCACAGAGTGTCAGTCTGTGGATATACTGACAAAAGCTGGATGCCACTTCAACATTTTCTTCATTAGTGGAAAAAATACAACTGTGACCTGAAGGTTAAAGAAGTGGCCTTGTGACTGGAAGTTTTCCTTGAACTGACAGAACACAAGTAAAGTGCCCTTGAGCAAGCACCTAACCTCCAACTGCTCCCCAGGCTCAGAGGACAGGACTGCCCACTTCATTGCATGGATGTGTTAAATTTCCTAACTTCAAAGTTAGTGGTCTTTCCTGTTGTCATGACTTCTGTCTTCATACTGAGATGAAATCCCACCTTTTCACTCTTCTGAGAACCTGAAGGGCTTTCAGCTCTTTGTGATTTTCTTAGGGTGACCAGACCTCCTCTTTTACCCAGACATGTCCTTTTTTTGAGACTTAAATTTTTATTTTTTTTCATAAACGTCGAGAAGCGTTTCATTCACAAACTAGTCTCGCCCTCCCCCTGTTCCATCTGGTTTGCTTGAGTGAGATGTTACGCTATATTAAATGGAGATGGGCGAGCACTAGGACCCAGCAGGAATCCAAACCTGTTTCCCTTTAGGCCGCCCACAAGCTCACCAATTAGCTCTGCCATTTCGTGCTAACGTGTGATTGGCCGTCGCTGCTGTCACTCCCTCAAACAGCCTCTGGACTTTCAATCTCTAAAGTTGTTTACATGTTGAGCATTTGTTCTGCCTGTGTCACTTAAGCTAGACATATTTTAATATCAGAGGTTTCATATTAAAATTCATTAATATTAACATTTGAGTGTGTGTCTGTGTGCGTGTGTCTACCAGTCTGTGATAAGCCGTCCATTTACATGCCTCTGAGTTTAACTATTGTCGAAATAATTAAGAATTTCTGCTTATTTGTAACTATAAAATTAGGTATAATTCTGTGTAAATGAGGTCTATTGACCATACAGTACAACCATAAGTGTAATATTGGTGATAATGAGCTGGAGTGAAGTTGACTGAAAAGGAGAAACACAGAATTGGGTGATCATTTTATGCTACATGCTTTTAACACTTTATTAATATTTAATAATATGTAATAATTATAAATATTATTAAATAAATGTAACATATACATGTAAGATGTGTGCTGCCCTTGTAAAATCATAGTGCGCATGATCACTGTGCATTATATGCCCCCCATCCCCCGCACTGAGGTGTCCTCTTTTTTATAATCTCAGATCTGGTCACCCTAATATACATGCTTCTGCTTTCTGATTTGTGCTTATAGGTTAGTGGTGAAGTGTAAATATACTCAGTCATAAGGTGCTTCTCAATTCAGGGGCTTCCTTCTAAGGTAAGATTTGAAGACATCCTTCAATGCTTCTTCAAATGTGGCCAAAAAAATGCATCTTTCCAACAAAGATACAATTGTGAATTCTTAACAAACCGACCTGTCCTAAGATTCATTGAGGCCTTTGAAGGATGCAGCCCCTAAATTGAGATGCAAATATAGTATTTTCATATGAAATGGTGCATTGACTGAGTTTTCTTTACAGTGGTGATGATGGAAACCATGATGTCTACTATGCAAATACAAGTGATTTATGTACTAGCCAAATGGCATACACATATGTTCTAAACAAAACCCTATAAAGGACATTTTTACAGGTAAAAATCATTATGGTCTGAGATTGTGCATGAAGAACCCTGGAGGAACCTTCATTTTTAAGAGTGCAGGTCCTTAATTGGAATCCTAAAACAGAACAATCTGATTGATGTGATGCATTTGTTGAGTGTTGATGTGTTTTAGCAGCATATGTAAAATGAATTCCCACACTGTAGATGCTAAGAGCCCATTTGGATGTATACAACATGGAGCGGGATCCCAGCTTTGTCGTCATGGTAACATGCAGAAGCAAACACCTGTGAATAAGCAGTAGAAGGTGGCAGCACTGTGCAGGAAATGCTTTAATTAGAGATGGAGCGAGAGAGGCAAGAGGACAAAAGCACTCTGTTACTTCAACCCCCAATTAACACACACCATCTATCACAGAGAATTAGCTCCCAGCTGAAGGGTCCACCAAAGAGAGAGAGAGAGAGGAATGGATAAAGAAAGAAATTGTGCTCTCCAGATCCAGATGCATGCCAAAACTCTCCCTTTTCTCCAGACGTTTCATTGTTAAGTGCTCCTCTCTGATGATTGTGGGTTTTCATAGAGCCATAGATCTAGTTTGCTTTGTGAAGTCTTCCAACCACCACCACCACAACCATTACTGAAATAACACTCCAACTAGGTGCTCAAATGTTGCTCATAACCAAAGAAGGTGCTTCCATCTTATCAGTGACATCATACATAGAGTTTAGATGGAAGAGCTCAAAATAGATTCATAGCAACAAGCTTATATGTCCAGAGTTATTGTTGTCATTACTGCTATATTATCATAGTGTTACATCCAGAAATGTTTTGTATTTATTGTTGACCAGTGTGACTTACAGATCATGGAAATCAGAAATTCAGAATCTCAAAATTATTAGAATATTTCCTTTTTTTTTGGCCCGCCACCACCCCCACTTTGGAGGACAACTTTATTTTTTATTAACAATATAAACAAAAACTGAAACCCTTTTTTTTTGTTATGAGTTACAAGACATTGTAACATGGTGATTAACATAATTATTTAAATAGAATAACATAAATGTACTTTAAAAAAAACAACTTTTCTTATATTTTTTATTTTTTAATATTTGTAAGATATTTTTATTATATATTATTATTATTAAAAAAAAAAAGAAAAAAGAATATGTCATTTCAGGTACATCACTGTCAAACTGAATATGGCTTGAAATATATCACATTATGTGTAATGAATATAAAATGACAGGTCACCTTCTAGAATGAACACAAATGCATTTGTGGTAATGCACTAATATTCAAAAGTATGGAGAATTAAATTACATTAACACTGCAAGTTATATTTATTGATTTTCTAATTGAATTTGGGAACCCATCTACATAATACTAAAATCTGCACATTTTAATACATACACATTATACTTATATAGTGCCTTTCTAGACACCCAAGGACCCTTTACAATCAACACACTCCATTTACACACATTCAACCACACACACCGGTGAGAAGCGGCAGCCAGTCGCGCTCAGCGTACTCTCAACCGGAAGTGACCGTCCACCTGGAGGACTGCATCGAGCACTAGGGGGATCACCCAGGACAGAGTGCCAACCATATCTGGGCATAAATACATACATTCATTCATACACAAAACAGGGCAATTTTTAGAGTATCCAATCCACCTGATCTCCATGTTTTTGGACTGTGGGAGGAAACCGGAGTCCCCGGAGGAAACCCACGTAGACACGGGAAGAACATGGAAACTCCGCTCAGATGTGGACTCGAATCCAAGACCTCAGCGCTGAGAGGCAAACGTGCTAACCACTAAGCCACCGTGCAGCCCGATGTTAATGCACCATTAATGTTAATTCACAGTGTTAATATGTTATTCTACTATATTGTAAGAAGGCATGGTTACACTGCCTGGAATCAGCTGTTGCAGGGATGGTTGCCAGGTTTGCCTGGACTCTGTACTTGCATAGTAGTATCTGGTCTTGTATGTGTACAGGCAAACAAATATCTGATCTGACCAATCATGTTCATGTTGCACAAATCAGATAGGTATCTAATCTAGGACCACATATGAAAGTGTCTCAAATGTGACTTCAAAAGATCAGCATTGACATGTTCACACATAAAAAGATCATATCTGTGTTACATTAGGGCAAAAATCTCATTTGAGTCACTTCAGCCTGATAATGTGAACATGGACTTAAAAGGACCCCCAAAATTTGGGGCAAGGCTGGTAATTTACTTTAATTTGAGTGGCATTTTTAGTTCAGTTCCTTCATCTAAATTTTCACATTATAACTGATTTCAGAAACACGACAGGCATAAATGTTACTGAAAAACTGAAATTAAACATCTGTGAAGCCAGAGTGCTTTCAGATACGTGTAGCAGATGTAGACAGCTACAACAGCTGCTGATTTTAATGGTTAATTATAACAGCATTATGATTTTGCTTATTATTGCTTGAGGTGCTTGGCGTTAGGCGTCAGGGTGAACAAAGCTACATGTAGGCATTGTGTTGCTCATTTAAAAAAAACTGAGCATATAGGCCTACCCTAAAACATCTCTATATTTTTTCTAATTGATAACAGAACATTTATATTCTTCCTGACTGTTCTGTCTGGCTGGATCTCAAGTGTCTGATTATCTGCATGCTGGCCTTACAATGGGTGACTGGCCTACTCAGATGAGTGATGAATCAACCCCGGGCAAACACATGTCCTTCTCCACTTTCACCACACTTCTGTTCTGTGTGCGTCATTTGTACTGTACAATTGCTTTTTTCCCTCTGTGAGTACAGTAGGTTGTCTTTTAGTGTCACAGCCAATTGCTTGGAAAACAATCTTGCAGACTAAAGACAAAACAGAATTCAGTCTAGAGCAGTTCCAGTTTAAAAAGATCATTCTCTTTTGATCCAGCCTCTTCCACACTGTGAAAATGAAAAGTGAAGCTATTTCAAATCAAGACATTCCACAGTGCAGTGCCTATTTTCAGTGAGAGAAATACTAGAAGCACTTTTGTATAGTGTAGGAATATAGTACACAGCATACAGTATAAGAATATAGTACACAGTGTACAGTGTAAGAATATAGTACACAGTGTACAGTGTAAGAATATTTCACAATGCATACAGTATAAGAATATAGTACACAGCATACAGTGTAAGAATAAAGTAAACAGTGTACAGTGTAAGAATATTTCACAATGCATACAGTATAAGAATATAGTACACAGTGTACAGTGTAAGAATATAGGACAGTGTACAGTGTAAGAATAAAGTAAACAATGTACAGTGTAAGAATAAAGTAAACAGTGTACAGTGTAAGAATATAGTACACAGTGTACAGTGTAAAAATATAGTAAACTGTGTACATTGTAAGAATATAGTACACAGTGTACAGTGTAAAAATATTTCACAATGCATACAGTGTAAGAATATAGTATACAGCATACGGTGTAAGAATATAGTACACAGTGTACAGTGTAAGAATATTTCACAATGCATACAGTGTAAGAATATAGGACACAGTGTACAGTGTAAGAATATAGTACACAGTGTACAGTGTAAAAATATTTCACAATGCATACAGTGTAAGAATATAGTATACAGCATACGGTGTAAGAATATAGTACACAGTGCATAGTGTAAGAATATTTCACAATGCATATAATGTAGGAATATAGGACACAGTGTACAGTGTAAGAATAAAGTAAACAGTGTACAGTGTAAGAATATAGTACACAGTGTACAGTGTAAAAATATTTCACAATGCATACAGTGTAGGAATATAGGACACAGTGTACAGTGTAAGAATAAAGTAAACAGTGTACAGTGTAAGAATATAGTACACAGTGTACAGTGTAAAAAATATAGTAAACAGTGTACAGTGTAAGAATATAGTACACAGTGTACAGTGTAAGAATATTTCACAATGCATACAGTGTAAGAATATAGTATACAGCATACGGTGTAAGAATATAGTACACAGTGTACAGTGTAAGAATATAGTAAACTGTACAGTGTAAGAATATAGTACGCAGCATACAGTGTTAGAATATAGTACACAGTGTGCAGTGTAAGAATATAGTACACAGTATGCAGTGTAAGAATATAGTACGCAGCGTATGGTGTAAGAATATAGTACCCAGTGTGCAGTGTAAGAATATAGTACACAGTATACAGTGTTAGAATATAGCATACAGTGTGCAGTGTAAGAATATAGTACACAGTATGCAGTGTAAGAATATAGTACGCAGTGTATGGTGTAAGAATATAGTACCCAGTGTGCAGTGTAAGAATATAGTACACAGTGTGCAGTGTAAGAATATAGTACACAGCGTACAGTGTTAGAATATAGTACCCAGTGTGCAGTGTAAGAATATAGTACACAGTGTGCAGTGTAAGAATATAGTACACAGCGTACAGTGTTAGAATATAATACACAGTGTGCAGTGTAAGAATATAGTACACAGTGTGCAGTGTAAGAATATAGTACACAGTGTGCAGTATTTGAATATAGTACACAGTGTACAGTGTAAGAATATAGTACACAGTGTACAGTGTAAGAATATAGTACACAATGTGAAGTGTAAGAATATAGTACACAGCGTACAGTGTTAGAATATAGTACACAGTGTGTAGTATTTGAATATAGTACACAGTGTACAGTGTAAGAATACAGTACACAGTGTGCAGTGTAAGAATATAGTACACAGCGTATGGTGTAAGAATATAGTACACAGCGTATGGTGTAAGAATATAGTACACAGTGTGCAGTGTTAGAATATAGTACACAGTGTGCAGTGTTAGAATATAGCACACAGCGTACGGTGCATTTTTAGTATGTGTCCGACTTAACTGGAAATTAAGTGTATGCAATTTACACTAACTAAAGAACTCAAATCTAGGCTCCAAAATTGTCTATATATACATATCCTTTGAAAGGCAAATATAAAATGTGGACTCTAATCCAAGCCTGTTCTCTCTAGCTATTATTTCATCTCACTGTGAGGGTACTCTAGTCATGCATTCAGTGACTTTTGGCCCTCATCAGTGGCTTTCAAATGAGAAAAAACAAATCCAACACATTTGTTTGTGTGTTTGTATGTGTTTACATCATTTCTCAAACACACATACAGTGCAGTCCTAATTGGACAGTGGCCTAATTTTTTTATTTTATTTTATTTTTTGTCACTGTCCAATTTACAGATGTACGTTGTACATACACACATAGAGCAAAGTCTTTCAATTACAATGACAACATCTGGCTTTACCAGTCTCTTACCTTTTTATGGTAAACATCTATCAGACTGTCTATTTCTTCACATTAAGGAACAGAATAAATCTGTCACCTCTCGCCAAATAATTCACCAATTTAGAGCCACTGTTTTTAAACTTCTGTGCCTTTTTAATGAACATGCGGCAAGCAAGCGGGTATTAAAGATGTACCTCCTGCAGAGATCGTCGCCTGGAGATGTTGACAGGAGACCTGAAAAAATAAATACCCACCAATATTAGAACAAGCTGTGAGAATCCCTGTTGCTATGGCTGCTTCTTATTGGCATATGTAAACTCTGACATCTGAAAATATCTCAGAAGAGTAACATCACCCTCATCATAGTCTGAACATCATAATCAGACATGATGAATGGAAGATGTGAAAAATTGGCAGATGGTTTTCATTAAAAATAGAAATATTCTATTATAAATTTGCATGATATTTCAAAAAATGAATCAGCCACTACCAAATGTTGAATTTATTTTTAGTTATATCGCCTGCTGAAATGATTCATCTGTGTAGCATATGACAGTCAACTAATCAAATCTGATCTCATTGCCAGTTGCGGCATCTTATCAACTTACTATTCATGCAATATAAGTCTAGTGTGGTGATGCTAACTTTATATACTGCATATATATATATATATATCCTAATATTAAAATATGAATGTAAACATTCATTCAAGTTTTAGTTAATGAATTGTACACTTTTATCATAGTGAAGGAAAGGGTGGTTTCAGAATTGGAATACATTTAGTAAACTCCAATTATGCTATAAATATAAATATACACATTTGACAGATGCTTTTATCCAGACTGATGTACAACAGTGTTTTGTTTCCATTAAGAGAATTATCTCAGCTAGTACAGCCAGGTAAGAGTCCAAACTACTCTTCAGTTCAGACACTGTTAGAAGTAAACCATCACTAATACCTAGAAAGAAGGAAAGATACACAATTATACACAATATAAGAGCTTTACAATGTATTACAATAAGTGATGCAAACTAGTGCTCAACTAAGTGTTTGAAGACTGTGAGGGACTCTGCTGTTTAGCAGCCAATAGGAATTTGTTCCACGTGTTTTGAAGCTTGGTTTTCAAGCCAAGCTGAACAGAAGCTTTGATGCTGAAATGTTGGTTGACTTGGAGTTACATTGTGTTGTTTGTATTCCCTTAATTTTTTTGAGCAGTGTATATATAATTCTATAAACATATAAATATGTACAGCAGCAGCAGAAAAATGGTATAAAGTACAGTAGTGAGAAATGTATAACAATAATTAAATAAAGTACAAACTGGATTCCAGAAACGTTGGGACACTAAACAAATTGTGAATAAAAACGGAATGCAATGATGTGGAGATGGCAAATGTCAATATTTTATT
>BRDA01017798.1:0-15055 GCA_036984385.1 Crenuchus spilurus | reverse complement strand
GAGAGACTGAGCCAGTTAATGAAGATGGAGATGATTTAAAATGGGACATTTAGAAGAACATTAGTGTAACACCTCTACTCTTTTAGAAGAAATGACCAGAGAGCTTTTTCTGGCCTCAGACAATCAGGACCTTTCAGACTCATCTGAGAGACAGCACCATTTAAACAGTAACAGTGTCCCCATCACTGCACTGGAGCATTAGGCTCCACACAGAACACAGTAACAGCACCTCCTGTTTTTCACCAGCACCACTTCCAGCAAACACACAAGTAGGGCTGCCACAAAAGATTATTTTTATAGTCGACTAATCACCGATTATTTTTAAAGATTAGTATCTAGAAAGGTGCTGTAGAAGAGTAACTAAGTAAGCCAATAAGTAGGTGCTGTCACCCATTAAACTAAACATTTTCCATTTTATCTTCTAAAGTACAGTGGTACCTTGAGATACGAGTTTAATTCGTTCTGTAACAGAACTCGTAAGTCAGTCAACTGGTATATCAAACAAATTTTTCTCATTTAAAATAACTGAAATAGTATATATATATATAATAATCCGTTCCAGCCCTGTGAAACATCCCCAAACCATCCTAAATTATGGACAAAAAGACATGTTTTGAATTAAGAAACACACATAAATACACTTTACCAATGCATAACAAAATATTTCAATTTCAGATTTCAAAAAATATTAGTGTAAAATAATTTCTGGGGAATTCTTGCTGTAGCATTTTAAATTCGCGGGGAATTCAATGCGTGCGGTACTGTGTATTACAGATGTGTAGTGCACGCTGTACAGTAAAATCTCTCTTCTCCCATTTCACTTCGGCATCAGACAGCTAGCAAGAAATTCAGCAACTAGCTTTAAAATGGGAGGCCATGGTTCGTTCTTTGCTGTTCAGTACAAAACAGTTTCACTCGCCTATCTATTGTTCACGGCCTCTCGATGGACACGTGCACGTGTGCCTGGGTCTTTCGACTGTGCAAAATAATATTAACAGTATTTAACATAATTACAGTAAGTATGTTATTAAAATGATCTAAATTTAAGAGTTTAAATTATTGGACTTGATTCTGAGGGTAACACATGAGAAAGAACGAGATGCAGGTGTTGTGCTGCCCATACTGGACCTTTGCGCCAAAGCGCCAACTAACAGCAGCCACTCGTATCTTGAACTTTCCCTCAGATCGCGAACAAAAATACGGACGGAGCTGGTATCTTAAAAAATTTGTATGTTGGTCTGCTCGTATCCCAAGGTACCACTTTACTTCTACAAGTCATTTGTCAAACAGAAATGAACATTCTGTTTGTCTTTTCTATTCAGGGTTTTTTTCTCCTGAAGAGCAGAAAACTTGATGGAGCTGAATCAGCATCCACAGCCATGACAAAGTAGAATTGTCTCTCTATGTCCTTTAAAGTGGGCCGAATATTTTAACTGTTACTAACCATATTCATCTTCAATTCATAGTCATGTTGTCAGTTTGCTAAAGTGTTATGTCATTTTTTTTAACTAACATCAGATAGCATTAGCTATCTCACATAAAGCTAAAGTTAGCATTTGTACCCACTAGCTAGCAAACAGCTGAGGTACAACTCCACAGAAATATAATATAGTGAGAGTTTGAATTCATTTATTCACTATCTGTAGTGTTTATTTTAAAATATTTATCTTGTCTGTTTGTCATAATATCTTTTCTTTACCTAACATTAGATAGTGCTATTTCACATAAACCTAAAGTTACCATGCTAGCTAACAAACAGCTGGGGGATCACATGATCACACTTACAGTATTATAATTTATTAACTTATACACTTCTTATTAATTTCATAATTCTCTTTATTAACACGACGCTTGTGTATATTGTATCACATTAACAACTTGAATATAAATAATTATTTAAAGTCAGAATGACTGTGTGAATGGTCACACAAATGTTTTATAGGGATGCTTACACCCAATTATTTGAGAAAATTATGAATTTCATGATCATTTGTAGTTTTTTTTTATATACAAACTGGATTCCAAAAAAGTTGGGACACTAAACAAATTGTGAATAAAAACTGAATGCAATGATGTGGAGGTGCCAACATCTAATGTTTTATTCAGAATAGAACACAAATCACAGATCAAAAGTTTAAACTGAGAGAATGTATCATTCTAAACAAATATGTTGTTTAAAAATTTCATGGTGTCAACAAATCCCAAAAAAGTTGGGACAAGGCCATTTTTACCACTGTGTGGCATCCCCCCCTTCTTCTTACAACACTCGACAGACGTCTCAAGTTTAGAAATAGGAATGCTCTCCCATTCATGTCTAATACAGGCCTCTAACTGTTCAAACCTTTCCAGACATGCAAGCTGCCCATGCCACAAGAACTAATGCAACCCCATACCATCAGTGATGCAGGCTTCTGAATGGAGCGTCGATAACAACTTGGGTTATCCTTGTCCTCTCTGGTCCGGATGACATGGCGTCCCAGTGTTCCATAAAGAACTTCAAATCGTGACTCATCTGACCACAGAACAGTCTTCCATTTTGCCACACTCCATTTTAAAAGAGCCCTGGCCCAGTGCAAACGTCTGAGCTTGTGGAGCTTGCTTAGAAATGGCTTCCTCTTTGCACTGTAGAGTTTCAGCTGGCAACGGCGGATGGCACGGTGGATTGTGTTCACTGACAATGCTTTCTGGAAGTATTCCTGAGCCCATTCTGTTATTTCCTTGACAGTAGCATTCCTGTTTGAAGTGCAGTGACGTTTAAGGCCCTGGAGATCACGAGCATCCAGTAGAGTTTTACGGCCTTGACCCTTACACACAGCGTTTGTTCCAGATTCTCTGAATCTTTTGATGATGTTATGCACGGTTGATGATGAAAACTTAAAAGTCTTTGCTATTTTACGCTGGGTAACACCATTCTGGTATTGCTGCACTATCTTTCTGCACAACAATGGTGGAATTAGTGATCCTCTTACCATCTTGGCTTCAGAGAGACACTGACACTCTGAGAAGTTCTTTTTATACCCAATCATGTTGTCAATTGACCTAATTACTGTTAATTGGTCTTTCAGCTGTTCGTTATATGCTCAATTTCCTTTTTCCAGCCACTTATTGCTACTTCTCCCAACTATTTTGGGATTTGTTGACACTGAAATTTTGAATCAACATATTTCTCCTTTAAAATGTTACATTTACTCAGATTAAACTTTTGATCTGTCATCGATGTTCTATTACGAATAAAATATTAGATTTTGGCATCTCCACATCATTGCATTCAGTTTTTATTCACAATTTGTTTAGTGTCCCAACTTTTTTGGAATCCGGTTTGTAATAATTTCAAATAAGTAAGCTTACTATTAATATATTGAATGAAAAGTCAAAGGAATAAGTAACTCCCCCCAGCACTATGTTGTTAAAAACATCCAGGCTGTTTGTTGAAACAATGTTCCATTTTAGTTGAAAGTGAAAGGTGAAAAGACGTCTTTTTCTAGTGGTTTAATGTGAAGACAGAAACAGCCAATATCTTAATCTTAATGTAAGAAACAGCCAATAAGATTTTTATTGCAATCACTGGGCCATTTGTTTTGGAGATTTAATGACCAAAAATCAGAGAAAATCTATTTTTTTGTGCATGGGACAAATCCTGTTGATTGAGGATGATACCATGTGCTACGCGCACGCACACACACACACACACACACACACACACACACACACACACACACACACACACAGATAGACCTGCTTCATAACCACGTTGCTGCGCTCATTCCTGACTTATTAATGACGGCTTAATAACTGCTTCATAACCGCTATATGGCCCTCATGTTAATAAGTTCATTTATCCATTTCATTAGTCTTTTTTTATTTAACATTGTTTTCTGTATGTAAAACTAGTTATTCTAAAATGTATTCTGGAGTGTCTGGAATGGATTAATTTTATTTACATTATTTCTTATTGGAAATATGGCTTCAGTTATGGTTAGGGTTCAGTACATGATCCAAAGATACTTAGTAAAACCAAGAAATCACAGCTCACTGTGAAAGATTGAGAGTCTCTCCTGTAAGAAGAAGCTGAATAGCCACCACTGTACAGTGCAGGACCACCTGCTGTCAGTTAGGAACACAGCACTGGCCTATCAGTAGCCTACAACATGCTAGCTAGGCTAACACTGACAAGTTAATTTTGTGTGAGGATTTCTAAGGGAAACCTAGCTTCAGCTTAATGTTACCATACAAAAAACAACACACCCCACCTGTCTGTCTCTTTTCAAAACAAGCGCCCGCCCTCCTCCTACTTGCCCCGCCCTCCTCCTCCTCACCGAATCACCTGCAGCCTTTGACTTCTGAATTTTTAGTGACCCATCAGTCACAAGTTACTCTGGTAGTTCTACACTGCTATCACCCCAAATTCGTATTTTGTGTGTGTGTGTGTGTGTGTATGTGTGTGTGTGTGTGTGTTAGTGATGTGTTGTTCGCAAAAGAGCCAGCTCTAAGAGCCGATGCTTGGTAGTGAATCAAAAATCCCATTGAATGAGAGCCGGCTCCCAATTTCTCATTAGCTCTGCTGACAAACCTGAGGAAAGGGACAGAACAGACAGAAGGAATCGCATCAGCCCATCCAATGCCAATCTGCACTAAAGGTTTATGTCGTGTTTCAACATTAAGAGTTTGGTTCTGCTGTTGATGTTGTAGATTTGTTTGCAGTGCGTGTTTGTTTTTCCTGTTTTCCATTAAAAGTTTATTTAAAAATGTTAAATTTAGTAATCAACAGGCTAAGACGCTGACACTATGACCAGAGGATTGCGAGTTCGAATCCCGGTCATGCTGTTTACCATCAACAGCCGGGGCCCAAGAGAGCAAAAATTGGCAGTGCTCTCTCTGGGCGGGTAGATGGTGCTCTCTCTCTCTCTATCACTCTCACATGGCAATGTCCGCTGGCTCAGGAGTCTACTGATTGGTCCAATCAGAGCTGGGGACCCTGTGTGCCTTCCTCCGAGCTTGTTAGGCTCTCCAGTGACGGTGTATCAGTGGTGGTTCGAAAAAGAAGCGGCGGCTGCATCACACACAGCGGAGGAGGCTTGTGCTTGCCTGCACCCTCCTAGAGTCAAGGACATTGCAAAGTGATTGGCTACCACTACATTGGGAAGGGGTGGGAAAAAAAAAATATATATATATATATATATAAAGCAATTATAAAGTTTATCATAAAAAGACTGAAGGCAAAAGGGTTTCTCAGCACACAAACCATTTATTTTTTCTTATTTAGATTTTATAACATAAAGTCATAATAAATATATATAAGATAATAAATATAAGAAATTAACAAGCAAAGAGCCGTTTGGGAGCTGAAAGAGCCGGCTCTTCTTTGGGAGGCGAGCATATAGAGCTTCCCATCACTAGTGTGTGTGTGTGTGTGTGTGTGTGTGTGTGTGTCATAAAACAGGAGGGAAATACAGATAAATGTGAAAGAGCAGTGACATCACAAGTGATCTGTATAGTATTTTTATTTTTTTTAAATTAAAGGATCAGTACATAACAGATATTGCAAAGTGTTACATTTCTTCCCTCAATTCTTATTATTGAAAAGTAAAACAAACAACAATCAATTGTCCCCTCCCACCCACCCATCCACCCCAGGCAGCAACTATATTCATAATACGTATAACATATATCTACACTCAGTGTTTCACACATTTCAAAAGTGATCAGTCAGCTTGTCAGCCAGGACAGGTTATATATATATATATATGGTTTACACAAAAGGTTTACAACATATAGACATAATCCTAGATACTTTAAGCTGCAAACAGTTAAAATATTCATATTATTAAGGTAATTTCTTCAAATTTTCAAAGTAAGATATAAAAGGACCCCATTTCCGATAAAACTTTATCATCGAACCCTTCAAAGTAAACATAACCTTCTCCAGTTTGATGTATAACATTACATCTTCCAGCCAGGCAGCAGCAGACGGAGGGTTAGAAGATTTCCAAATTAGCAACAGTCTCCTTCGAGCCAGAAGGGTTGTGAATGGGATAATATCAGATTTCCGCTTATCTAGAGCTAGAGAATCTTCAGCCACCCCAAATATGGCCATAAAAGGGTGCGGCGTCAGGACTTCACTTAAAATTTTAAAAACTGACGTCCAATATGTGACAAGTCGAGAACAAGACCAAAAGGTGTGCACCAATTTGCTGGAGAAAAGGAACATCTGTCACAGCTGGGATCAAGCCCTGAATAGATATCAGCACACCTGGCTTTACTTAAATGGACCCTGTGTAAAACTTTAAATTGAATGAGCCCCAATCTAGCACAAGATGAAGAGGAGTGGAGTCTATAGAGTGCTTTTTCCCAGATTTCATCTGACAAATCCATGCCGAGCTCTGACTCCCATCTGGTTTTAATTTTATTGGGGCTCTGAATTTCCAATGACATCAATTGAGAATATAAATTAGAAATAAGCCCCTTGGTTTTTAATGTAAGAGTAAGCTTTTCCCATATTGACATCATCGGAAGCCCAGGAAAACCCGGAATTTTTTTTTTTTTTTTTTTTTTGTGAAGTCACGTAACTGTAAGTATTTTTAAAAATTTTCATTTGGAAGGGAGTACTTTTTATTTAAGTTGTCAAAACTATCAAATATCCCATCTGTGTATAGGTCTTTTACACACTTAATACCAATCAGACCCCATTGTCTAAAAGTCAAATCAGAATTGGATGGAGTGAACATATGATTTTTATATATTGGGCCCTGAACCGAGGCTACATTAAAGTTATAATGATTGTGAAACTGGTAAAAAATCTTTAAGGTAGAAAGTACTACTGGATTGGAAGTAAATCGAGAAGTTTTTAAAGGCAGGGAGGAGTAGACTATAGCTAACAACAGGAGTGTAATTCAAAGCGAGACCAATCCTCATCTGGTTGATGAAGCCAATAAAGTATCTTCTGGATATTAGTTGTCCAATAATAATGCATGAAACTTGGAAGGCCAACCCCCCCTCTTCACGATGTTGCCGAAGAATGTGTTATTAACCCTGGGGACTTTCCCGTTCCAGATAAAGGAGGATAAATATTGGTCAATTAATTTGAAAAAGGCTTTAGGTATAAATACTGAAACAATTAAAGAAACCTGGGAAGTATCATCATCTTAACTGATTGTATTCTCCCAGCTATAGAGAGAGGAAGGCTGCCCCATCTGTTAAAGTCAATTTTTCATTTGAATAACTTGGGGGGTATAGTTAGCTTCAAAAACAGAAGAAAAAAAGTGGGTGATGTGTATTCCCAGATATAAGAATCCATCTTGGCTTACTGGAACAGGCAGAGACTCCTGTTGTATCTGTAGGGATAGGTTGTTAACTGGAAAGCATATGCTTTTTGAAAATTTTATTTATATCCTGAGAAGGCACCAAATCGTGTGAGTAAACTACAATTGCAGAACTGCTGGCAGCAGGATCTGTAATGTAAAGTAAAAGGTCATCTGCATATAGAGAGATGCGATATTCCACATCTCCTCTTCTAATGCCACAAAACAGAGTGGTAGATCTGAGTGCAATAGAAAGGGGTTCAATGGCTATTGTGAAAAGCAGTGGTGAAAGTGGGCAACCCTGGCACATGCCACGCTTAAGCTAAAAGTAATCAGATCGACACTGATTAGTTTGTATACATGCCAACGAAGAGTGATACAGTAATCTTACCCATCTTATAAATTAACTTCCAAATCCAAATTTCTCCAAAGTTTTGAATAAGTATGTCCATTCTACCCGATCAAAGGCATTCTCAGCATCTAGGGAGACAACAACTTCTGGACTCACAGTGTTATAGGGTGAATAAATCACATTGGCCAGGCAACGAATGTTGGAAAATGAATAGCGGTTCTTAATAAAGCCTGTCTGGTCTTTCGAGATTATTTTGGGAAGAAAGGGTTCCAGACGAGTTGCTAAAACCTTGGCCAAGATTTTCACATCTACATTTAATAGAGAAATGGGAGGGTATGAACCACATTGGGTTGGATCTTTGTATTTCTTTAGAAGTAGTGAAATAGATGCACGTGATAAAAAGTCTGGTAAACGGCCTTTAGCAAAAGATTCAGTAAAAACCTCTAAAAGAAGTGGAGTGAGCTTATCTTTGAATTTTTTATAGAACTCTATAGGATATCCATCTGGACCCGGGGTTTTGCCAGATTGTATTATCATAATGGCCTTGTTGATCTCTTCTAGCTCCATTTTGTGGTCTAAAAATTCAGCGTGCTCTGGTATGAGGGTGGGAAATTCTAAGTTGTTTAAGAAGCTTTCCATGTCAGAAGAGTCTGATGGGAATTCTGAGGTATAGAGAGAGGAATAGAAGTCTGTGAAAGTTTTATTGATTTCTTTTGGATTGTTTGTTATATTTTGATGTGCGTCTCTTATCTGCAGAATGAGTCTTGACACAGCTTGACGTTTTAGCTGATGTGCCATTAGCCTGCTAGCTTTGTCACCATACTCGTAGTAAGTTGCGCGAGATCTATAAATCAATTGTTCTGCATTGTTACTGGATATAAGATTAAATTTTGCCTGTAAGTTGATCCTTTTTTATATATATTTCAGCCGTAGGTGTCCAAGAATATTGTTTATCCAGATCTTGAATGGATTGAGCAAGGGCTTGCATAGAGTTTTTGCTTTCCCTATTGAGATGTGAAGTGTATATTATTAGACCTCTGAGATAGGCTTTAAGGGTCCCACAATAATGAGTATGATACCAATTCTTTAGTGTTTGTTTCTAAAAACTTGTCAATATTAGTAGACACAAAGCTGCAAAAATTTTCATTAGAAAGCAGAAGGGGATTTAGTCTCCACAGAGGGCCTGCTCTTATATTTAAAGGGAAACACAGGTCCAATAAAACAGGTGAATGGTCTGAAATAACCATGGCTGAGTATATAGTTAGTTTCATTGTTGGAATAAGCAGATTATCTATAAAGAAGTAGTCAATTCTAGAAAAGGAGTGATGAATATGGGAAAAATAAGAGAACTGTTTGGCTGTTGGGTTTAGGAACCTTCAAGGGTCCACATAGCCATTATGTTGCATGAACGATGAAAAGGCTTTTGCCATATTGGAAGAACTTGGATTAGATCTATCAAGAGGTGGATCCATAACACAGTTCAAATCACCAGCCAAAATCAATTGATGTGTATTCAAATTAGGTATTAATGACAAAACTTTGTTTGCAAAACAAACACTATCCCAATTTGGGCCGTAAATATTTACCAAAGCAACCAGTTTCTGAAAAAGAGATCCAGAAACAATGATAAAGCGACCATTAGGGTCACTAATTATATCAGATGAAGTGAACTGTATGCTTTTGGATATTAGTATAGCTATACCTCTAGACCTACTATTAAATCTGGAATGAAATATCTGATTTACCCATATTTTATGAAACCTATTATGATCAGCTAAATTTAGATGTGTTTCTTGTAAAAATAATATGTCTGGTTTCAATTGTTTTAGGTGAGAAAAAAAATTTGTCCTTTTGACTGGCCCATTAAGTCCTCTCACATTCCAGGACAGAAATCTTACTGGATGTCCTCCATCTACCGCTGCCATTTTGATCGTATTAAACAATATGTAGTACAATGCAGAACACCAGTACAGACAGCATTCAAGCATACATTATTTAGCACAGAGCATAAATCAGTGAAAAAAAGACAAAAGAAGCTGTCATATTTCCCTAATTAAATTCCCAGCACCATAACAATTAACCCCAAAAACCTAGATCTAAGTCCCCAAACGAGGATGAACGCAGGTGTTACCAGACGATGAAACTTCCAAAACATGTCCCCACAATTACATTACATTAAATTACATTAAACACTTCAAACAAAAAACAAGAGTGCAAACACTGAAGGATATTGAAATATTGAAAAGGACCACAAGGTTACAAGAGGCAACCAAAATGAGTTTTCTTACTACTCACTGTGACCCCAGTGCAAGTGGTAAAATTCTTTAGCCGCTTCTGGGGTATCAAACAAATGACTTTTACCTTCATAGGACACCTGAATTCAAGTGGGATACAGAAGTCCGAACCGAACACCTTGTCCATAAAGCAGAGATTTTTCCTCTTTAAACACTGCTTGCTTTTTCCCCAAATCAGCGCTGAAGTCTTCGTGAAAAAACACACGCTGACCTCTGAAGTGATAATCCCGTTTCCGACTGTTAATGATGCGATGTTTATCTTGAAAGTACTGGAAAAGGACCAAAAATACCCTCGGTCTCGCACGTTCGATGTTCGCTGGTTTTGGTCCAATTCGATGCGCGCGTGCGAGCGGGAGAGGTCGCGGGAAAAAAGCAGATCCCAACATTTCTTTGAAAAACTCAAAGACAGGATCTGACCCTTCTAAGTTATCTGGAATGCCAACAACTCTCAGATTAGATCTCCTTGACCGATTTTCAAGGTCATCTAATTTTCCACTTGTAATGTTGTGATGGTTTCCTCAATACTCCCCACTTTGGTCATTCAAGCCGTCTTCAAGAGCGCGAATGCGTTCATCATGTGATTCATAATATGACTTTACTAACTCCAGAGTGGAGTTAACAGGTGCCAGCTCTGTTTTCACAATGGACTGAGCAGTTTGCGCCGTATCAGCAAGCAATACTGAGCGTAATTTTTCCAAATCCTCTGGAAGTGCGAGTGGTAATGGCGCCTCTGCTGCGGCCTCAGGTTTCTTGTTCACCGCTTCAGCTTCTTTTTCACTTGTTTTATGTCGAAGATGCATTTTACTCATCATCTTGATCTCTGAAAGTGTTCCGATCAGTGTT
Organism: Crenuchus spilurus; assembly: GCA_036984385.1. Classification (NCBI taxonomy): domain Eukaryota; kingdom Metazoa; phylum Chordata; class Actinopteri; order Characiformes; family Crenuchidae; genus Crenuchus; species Crenuchus spilurus. Next base: position 4,268 of record BRDA01017798.1, on the reverse strand, counting down.
CAACTTTAATATTTGTGTTGTCTCAAGTAAACTAGCAATACGAAAAAGTAATTTGAAATAAAAAAGGGAGCCTCTCTCATGCATGTCCACTCACTCCATAACCAAACCGGAAGCCCACTCTATAGTATTTAAACATATATATAGTATATAAACATATGTAAGCAGAGACTTTCACTGTAAATACGGTTCGGATGGATAGGAAGTGTGTGTGAGGATACGCATTCACATATATCATCCCTCACCGGCCTGTGTTGCTGCTATTGGAGCTGGTGTCGGTCTTTCTATAGTTGTCTAAAGCAAACGGTTTCTCCTTCACAAAGACGTCACAGTACATACATACATACATACATACATACATACATACATACATACATACATACATAAGGTTTTGAACAGCTGTAATTATGTTCAGAAGGCTCAGGACTGTTCACAACTTCTGCATTAATCTTATTGCATCAATCATATTATTTTTCATGTCTGTATTTGGGCTAAATGTGGTCAGAAAGATACCATGTTGGACAAAATTTGGTTCAAATCCAATGACTGAAAACAGCAAAATATTAAACTTTATTTTTGGCCTAAATTTGGTCCAAATCCGACTGACTGAAAACAGCTAAATATTAAACATCTATTTCTGGGCTAAATTTGGTCCAAATCAGACGGACTAAACAAAGCCCAATTTTCAAGTCTATTTTTGGGCTAAATAAAGGCCGACCAGATTTAGCCCAAAAAACAACGTCCATATGACATCTGGTGTTTGGTGGGAATAAACGTCTTTACAAACAAAAGTGCTGATGGTGTAACAACAGCAGTAACAACGCACTCTTAGTCTTAAGTACTGATTATACATGTACCCTTCTTATAAAATGTCTTTTAATTAGTGTCAAACATTTCTTATTTTTCTTCATATTTTCAGCATACTCTGCAGTTTTTGACATACTGACCATCTTTACAACTCCAGATTGTTTGGTCTGATTGTGTGATTTGTGTGAGTTAATGTAACATTTATAGTTAATATATTAGTGATGTTAATGATGCGCACAGCTAAGACATGAAAGATTATAATTATGTCATTATAACATTGTGTTTTTCTTCACTTATGACTTATGTGATACATCACATTTAATGACTGAATAATGCAGAACACTACATCAACAACACTCTCTCTCTGCTCTCGTGGAAGGCGGTCGCACTTTCTCCCTCTCCGCCCTATCTTACCCTGCTTGCTTCTCTTGTCTCTTCTACTCAGAGCTTCTCATAGCACTGTCTTGAAGAACAAATTATGGAATTAAATGGTCTCTCAACACTATTGACACTGAGAAGTTTGGGTTCAGGGAGCCCACTTGCCCCGATGGGACGTTTGCAGCTGGATATGCGATGGAGTCATATGCCTCCATAGAAGAGGACGTTATTCGTAACACGGACTGGGGTACTCTGCAGATTGGAATAGGAATGCCTTGGTATCGGAAATTAAAGAAGTCAGGCCAGCTGTCAGAGCCCCCAGAAGCTGCCTGAGGATTATACGATGGGCAGAGCTGATGGCTCTCAGACTGTATAAACTTTGGTTTGGATAACAGCTTGGAGGAAAAGTCTCAGCTCTGCAAAGGTTTGGATTCTTGAGGGACTAATGAATGACTTTAAAGTAACCACCGTAAATTTTGGGGTTATTTGCAGAAAATTTGTGTCTGATCTCCCTTTTCAGCTCCCTACCTCGGCAGCTATTTTGACTGCACACCATATCTCCCCAAGGATGTTGCTATGGTTGCTATGTGCCTTTATCCTCCCCAGCATTCCTGAAGATAAGGGCTGTTTTTGTCTGGGTGCCAGGACAGGGCACTCAGCTTTTCAGCCCCCCCACTGCCCCAACCTCTCCAAAATGCCTTTCACATGCTCCATCCCCATGCAAGAGCACACGGGTCTGTGGAAGCGCTGTAATGTCTGCTGTGCCGAAAGGCCCCAGATGGCCGATGCTGGAGCTGGACTTTCTCTCTCTCCTTACCCCCCCATCCTCCCTCCCAATGACTTGGCTATGTCTGTGTGTATTTGTGCTTATGCAAAAAGGTGTTTTTTCACTTCTCAAACTGCCCCAATTACAATGGGACAGTCTGGGAGGATGTTTTTTATCTCCTATCTTTCCCAATGTTCATGCTGTTATTTTCAATCTTATGCAATTTCGTTGTACTTGTTGCAATGACAATAAACCCTTATCCTTATCATTCTACAGGCTTCATCTTCTACAGGGGATGTGAATGAACAAAGCTGCTTCCTGTGTGCTGTGGGTAATGTGGCTGCCCGCTGCTCTGTATGTGCTCGCTGCCCCTAGTGTCCCCCTGTGCACTAGAATATGTGCATGAGTGTGTGTGTGTGTGTGTGTGTGTGTGTGTGTAGAGATGTGTGTTTCTGTGTGTGTGTGTGTGTGTGTGTGTGTGTGTGTAGAGATGTGTAGAGATGTGTGTGTGTGAGTCAAATGTGAAGTCTCTGTTTCCTGAAGTGGCTTACTTAAGTATGGCTGCTTCTTCTTTTTCTTGCTGCTGTTTCTTCATGTGCAGAGAGTCTACTTGATGAATGCACAGCCTATTGTTTTAATTTTTGATTATTTAATAGATTTGAAGATTAATATTGTTTTATAGAAACTTTCTTCATATCTCTGCTATAAATGATGTTAACTTAGTTTCCTGCATTTACCATTTATTTATGATTCAGTTGTAATTGTACAAATATTACTTAAGAGTCTCAGAAAAAACAGTTCAAACAATGTAAATGTAGACTTAAGATTATAACATGATCCTTAAGGTAACTCTATACCTCAAACATTCACAACATTCACTTTTCCAGCAGAAATGAGGGGATTTGTATTCTTTCTTAATTAAACTTTTAAACTATTAATAAAAGTCTGGAGTCAGGACAGAGTGAGTACAGCCTAATGTCCATTTACATAATCATTACTTTTGCTAACAAACAATAGAACCCAATAATCACCTAAACAACCCAGTCATTTCCATCAAAAACACCACCAAAACTTATCTACACCCCCTCCTAATTAATTAATTGGCTTGTGTTAGGATACAGTAAACTGTGGACTATAATAATTAAACTAAATTAAAAATGGTTACGTAAGATGAGAGGCTGCATTTGACCACATTTTAAGTTCAGAGTCATAATAAATCTGTGAGGCACCAACTAGTCTATACCAACTACTAACTACCACCTTCACCTGTTCAGAACTGTCTTCTCAAGTGAACTGGTTCTTCTCATAATGTGTCCAATATAAGATCTTCAGTTTGGTTATCTGGACTTCTAGTGAAAGCTGAGCTTTGATTTGGTCTAAGATTCATTTATCTGTCCAAGCTTCTCTCAAAAGTCTCCAACATCAAAGTTCAAAGACATCAATATTCTTGCTGTCCTGCTTTTTATTGTCCCTCTTTCAGGTAATTAAAGAACTACATAGAACAGAGTTTTAGTTTTGTTTGAAAAGACAAATGGTTACATTTGAAGATCTTTTCCAGTTCCTTCGTCCTTGTTCTACTGAGTGTCAGTCTGGTTCTGCTGGATCCATTTGTATTATTGATTAATCCAAGTAGACAAAGTTCTTTACCACTTTAACATTTTCTCAATCAGTAGTAAAGTTATTGGTCTCTCCTGTTGTTATGACTTTTGTCTTCTTCATATTCCGCTGAAGGCCCATCTTTTCATTCTGTTCTTTAACTTGCAAGAGCCTTCAAGGTCGTCCTGATGTTCTGCTGTGATTGTTGTGTCATCTCCTTTTTGAAGGTTATTAGCATTTCTTACACTATTCCTTAATCCTCAGTCAACTTCCTCCAGTCCTGCTTCTCTGAGGAAATGTTCAATGTACAGGATGTACAGATGTGGTGACAGAGGACAGCCTTGTCTAACTCCTTTGCCAATGTTGAACCAGTCAGTCTGTCATTTTCTGTCATGACTGTGTCTTATTGAACAGAGGTTCTTTATTAGAATGATGAGATGCTGTGGTTTTCCATCGTCCTGAGGGCAATTCATAAATGTGTGTGGTCAACAGTGTGAAAGACTTTGATGTAGTCAATGAAACATGTTGGCTTCCTTAAAGTCTTTGGCTTTTCCATAATCCAGTGTACCTCTGTTATATCTCATGTTCCTCTGACTTTGCTGAATCCTTCTTGCATATCTGGAAGCTATCTTTTGATTTAATGATCTACAACATAATTTTACTGGTGTGTGATATGATTACAACTGTGTTTACACACTTTTTCTGGTCTCCTTTGGAATTGACA
>BRDA01017796.1:0-11202 GCA_036984385.1 Crenuchus spilurus | reverse complement strand
ACAGTGGCAAGGAAAAACTCACTCAGAGCTGGAGGAAGAAACCTTGGGAGGAACCAGACTCACATGGGGGACCCATCCTCCTCTGGTCTGCTAATTCTAAGTGTGTGATAAATCATAATCATATGATCTTGTTGTAATGTTCAGGTGAACTGATATGGTGACAGTAGTTGGACAGGAATGATGATAGTGGTAACAATGATAATGGCCAGAAAGTCCATTTGAACTCCAATGTGGGCATTGGAGCAGGCCACAGTAGTTGGTCATTGGCGGGCATCTGATCCAGGGAAGCATTGTGGAGAGAATAGTTATCAGCCTTCCATCAACCTTGGACTGGACCGGTGGGCAATCACTCACTTGGAAAGAGACAAATTTTAATTAGTTCGGTTTGGATTTATAGAGCACAAGGATTATGAGACATATCAGAGTGTGGCTATTGACTCCGGCAAAACTATCTAGAACAGCCTACCTAAAAGGAGAGAGCCAGAAGGTAAACAGGCATGGGAGCTTCCCGAGACACTGGCATCCCTCTGCTCACCGTCAACAAACCTGAGTGATCGCTTGAGCAGCGGTTTGACAGCCCCAGCATTTCAGTCCACTATAAATCCCTATGCCAGTGCACCCCTGTGCATTGGTGTAATGGATTTCTGATCATATTTACAGATATTTATAGATATTTACTCTCTGTAGGGCAAATAAGAGTGATAAAAATGGAAAATATAGAGCAACAATTGAATTCAAAATAAAAAATTTCCAATGTGTACAGCTCTTTGTCGACTTGTTTATTTATTGTCTCTCACAAGCCTGGGAATAACTGTGTATGACTATGGTGACTCTGACCATGTTTACTTACATAAGTTTTGTTGAGTGTAAACCATGTTGGGTTATCCTGAGTGCAGTTTCAATTCAACCATGATGTACTGACAACTGCCATGTGGGGAGAACTGTGTGAGGGATGTTCATTTCACAAGCTATGATCCTGCTAAATAATCAAATGAAGGTGACACAGACAATCAATGTTTTTTTTTTATTAAAGTGCTTTAATGCTTAAACTTTAAAACAAAATGAAATACATTTACAGCAATATTACAGGACACACTTCTCAACCAATCAGCATTTAGAGACCCACCTATCTCATTAATTATTTCGCGGTTATTTTCCTGACGATGTTGCTTCGGGCTATTTCGGGTGTTTACGGAGCAGCAGATAAACTCAAGATGGCGGACAGCTCACGGAGTATTGCCGGATTTTGTGATTTTCGTGGCGATTTGAATTCGCCATGCGTTAGAAAATTGCTTTTAGCCAGCGTGGCATACTGATGACATGTTTTCTTCGCCACATGCTGTCTGAGTTTGCCATTGGGGACTTGGCGAGCGATCAGCGTGAACCCTGAGAAAGCATCATGGTTTTCTCATCTTGGTATAATATTGTGTTAATAATATAATAATATGGTATTATATATACAATATGCTGTAAGGATTGTAGGCTTCACGCACCTGCACTATACTGATTTCATTTTATGCCCTAGAGAAACAATTGACCCCCTGATTGTCATTGTATAATTTGCCCTCTGGCTCTGTATAACTGCTAAATAATTAATAAGAAGCTACAGAGTGTAAATATTTACTAAGCAGACCATTCAGGACCAAATATGGCCCAATTAAGCCATTTATTATGGCAATGATGAATATATTGAGAGCCAAAGCATGTCCAGCTGTAAGCCCACATACCAGTAGAGCAGCATTTCTATTCTGGGACAACACTGGCCCACCTGTAGCCAGCCAACTACATTATCTCTCAGTTGAGGCTTAACTTGGGTTAAACTTGGATTGTGTTTCAGTGCCTGGATTCAGAGACTGTCAATTCCATGGCAGTATGTGGGTCAGAACCTGGCTGTGATTTGTTTGGTATCAGGGTTCTAAAATGAAATGCATGTCAATGAATGACATTTTATGTTCAGAATAAAATGGATACAATTACTGTTTGAAATTTTCTTGCGATAGAAATCCAGGCAAAAATGACCCTTTATGCTTTATTGGCCTAATGATCCCAAAATACCCAAATATTGAATACAACTACTAAAATACTTGTTTAAAATAAGGCATAATCTTTTATAAGAATATGGTGTCTAGGTTGTGAGAGATCTTATTGAGTGAGATGTGGTGTATATTATTGTCTGATGGAGCCATAAAAGCTGGAATGTTGGATTGTTGAGACTTATTAAACGAAAATGAGCCGAAATGAAAATGATAGGACAAAGCTGTTGTCAGACAGTCTCAGCTGAAGAGTCCAGGTGACTTGATTAGTATTCAGTTTGAAAATATACATTATTCCTGTGAATGAAAACCTAGAAACTTAGGAAAGCCTGAAAGCCTAGAACAAGAAGGCCATTGGAGGTTACTTCACCTCGTAGTGCTCATTGTTTGATCAGAATGATCTCAGAAATGGTGGAACCACTCATTCATGAGTGACAAACTAAAGGAGGGAAATACTTGTATAGCATAAACAGGTCCACTGCTTACATTGAATTTGTTTAATTAATTTTATTTGAATGCTTTTATTACAGAGTAGCTGTGATTGATGATCTGCTCATTGATCTACAATTCCCAACTCACACCAATATGTTTACACTTACAGCATTTGGCAGATGTTCTTATTCAGAGCGACGTACAACAGTGCTTTGTTTACATTAAGAGAATTACAGACAGGTTAGAGTACATACTACTCTTCAGTTCAGACACTGTTAAAACAAAACCTTTACTAATACCTAGAAAGAAAGATATTACTGTATACACAATATAAGACCATTACAATGCATTACAATAAGAGTGCTCGCTTAAGTGTTCAACACAGAGATGGGTCTTCAGTCTGTGTTTGAAGACTGTGAGGGTCTCTGCTGTTTGAACAGTCCCTAGGAGTTTTTTCCACCACCTGGGTGCTATGACAGAGAAGAGTTTTGATGCTAGTCTTCCACGTGTCTTGAAGGATAGCGTATCAGGCTTGAACTGTACTAGAATCTGGAAGGGCTCGAGGTGCGGATCAAGACTTTACCATTGCCAATAGATCTGGAGGGGCTGGTCCATTTCTTGCTTTGTAGGTGAGCATCACGGTTTTGAATCTGATGCGAGCAGCTGCAGAAAGCCAGTGAAGTGAACGCAGCAGGGGAGTGATGCGTGAGAACTTGGGTTGATTGAAGACCAGCCATGCAGCTGCATTCTGGATCGGCTGCAATGGCCTGATGGCTCTCGTAGGAAGACCAGCCAGGAGCAAATTGCAGAAGTCAAGTCTTGAGATGACAAGACTGGACAAGCACCTGGGTGACATCCTGGGTTAGAAAGGGTCGGATCCATCGAATGTTGAAGAGGAGGAACTGAGTCAGGTTTGCAATATAAGTAGAAAATGCTAACTCGTGGTCTAGGATCACACCATACACATTGTTCTAAACTACCACAAATATATGCCCCATTTCCTGCCAAGTATTTTTTTATCATAAATCCTGGTTCTTATGGTTTTATGCCTGCGCACCATTTATTAATCGATCTTTGGTGTTTTAGTGGAAAAAGCAACCTAGAGTGCATTTACGATCTACACACAGCTGTTACTCAACACTGAAGACTCTTAACCTTGGTAGAGTTAGACCTTTTTCTAATATACAATTGAGCAATGTGGAAATGTCTTAATTTTCATGTTCAACATGTTGGCTTTCATGAACAAATATCCACTTGCTTGAAAAAGGTTAAGGCTGTCATAAATACTGCCTGCCATGACAGTCAACGGGACGCATACCAGGTGTTTCAAAACACATCGTTGTTCCTAATTCAGAGTGGCATCTTCAAATCAATAAAACAACAAACCCCCTGAGCTGGAACCTGCTACAAGGGCGCTGACATAAAAACCTCCGCTTCCAGGTCCTGTCTCATGCTGTCAATTGCAGGCTCTTTTGGCATCAGACTGAGAGAGATATCAGAATGGCGTCTGTAGCCTCTCCTCTCCAGGCTTTCTGATTTTTCGCCTGAGTGGCTTGCTAAGTTATCCTGACAAGTCAAAAGAAGGCAGAGAGAGTCACTGTCATCATCATCTCGCTCTCCTACTCTCTCTCGCTCTCTTTCTGTCTCCCATTATTCCTACCTTCATCTTTCTTTTCTCTCTGTCCTCTCAATCTCCCTCTGAATGAAAGTAAACGATATGACCTGGCTGGTCTCTTGTGAGCATGTGTATAAATGACCCTTACTGTGCCGACATCAAGGAGTACCAGTGGTGATTTCCTAGAATCCTCCAGCAGAGAGAGTTTTATTGGTGTGTGTGTGTGTGTGTGTGTTTGTGTGTGGGGAGGGTTGTGACAGTTTTGATTGTGTTGGTCATCTGTTGTCAAAATAAATCAGGGCAAAGAAGCCCACCACTGATACTTGTTACCCTTGCAAACTGAGGCACACACACACACACACACACACACACACACACACACACACACACACACACACACACACACACACACACTAGACCACCAACGTGCTGTCAGTCAAATCTTAATTGAAGAAATACATAACACAGAGAGAGACAGACAGAATGAAAGAGAAAGAGAAAGATTTAGACAATTTTTTTCTCTGTGCCTTAATAATGCAGACAAAAATTTGTCACCTTGCATGTTTAAGGTGGTAGTAACTTCAGGCTCCTGCAGGTGGTGCTGCACAAGGAGGACCAGGCTATAAATACCTGCAGGATGTGTGGGGAGATTCATAATTTGAGAAGAGGTGGTACAGTGCAGTGACTGTCTTATCCGATGTATGGAAAATAGGTTACAAAGCAGATGGTAATGATCGGTAGAAGAAGTGATTGTATTTGGGCGCCAAAGGCCAGAGTGTGAAGGAAGTAGCTGAATTTGCAGATGTATTGAAGGGTACGATTGTACGGGTCTAGCTGCAGTGGCAAAACTCCCAGTCTACAGAAAATTCTTGGCAGAAACCTCTTTCATAAAAAAGTTCTTGTATTTTACATCCATTGCATGTGAAGTGACATATTCCAAGCCATTTTTTAATGTTGATACTGTTTTGAATACTAATTTACTCAAACTCTATATATTCTATATTTTGAGATGCACTGGTAATATTATTAAATATAGTGCATTGACATCTCCAAAGTCTTTTTTACAGCAGAACGTTCTGAGAAAAATGACTTATAGGGTTTTGATGTGGCAATAATGAATTCTACTGTATGTGTCATTATCTGCTTGTCTGAAACTTGAATGGCACATTATGCAGTGCTGTATGTACATACTTCAGAGAAGCCATTTCAAAGGAAACTATTAGAACAGAAAATAATGTGTCTTGCATAAGGATGCCAGACTTTGAACCATTTACTAGAATGAATATTAAGAACATTGACCTGTAGTGGTTAAGAGGCTGTGTTCATGTAAATAGACATATATACTTATCTTTACGTGCCTTGTGACTCATGCCTGCTTGTCTTGAAGTTGCAAAGGCTTTGAATAGAGATTCTGAGACAACAATGCTGAGAAGATTAATTTGCAGAAGAGTTTTGAGCGCTAGAACAGTATTGATGTCACGACAACATACTGGTAGAATTTTCAGTGCTGTATCTACAAATATGTATTAATAAATATATACAGTCAAAGTCTTCCCTAACCACTAAGTGTAGATCTGTTTATGCAAAATGCTGCTCTTCTCTGGGGAACTGAATAAGAAATAGACCTTCCAGTCATGCAGCCGATACATAAATGGCAGCAAAGCAAGCGACGTCTGTCTGCAGTGCCTTTATACAATATTGCTCACTGGTTAACTGGACTCAAGACACTGATGGATTCCCAAGGTCCTAGATGAGTGTTCCATAAAGGCCCAGTATTAATCTCTGTTGAATGATGGAGGTCATAGAGTGAAAGGAGTGAAGGTAAAGGTGATTCTCAAATAGAGGGTCAAGAGCTAGTGACCTCTGACCACAATAGTAAAATGTAATCAGCATGAATGCTGCATGCCATGGATGTTATATGTACTTTTTCCACTTTGTAAGGAAGAAACACCCTAACTGAGGTAGAATAATGAAGACATTAAATTGTTCAGAGTATTGAGTTCCAGGACTGGGATTATAATCACAGTAAATTGACTGCAAACATAAAATCAATGACTGTTACTGTGTTAACCACTCTGATTAGCATTAGTAGTGTATGTCTGAGGCTGCAGAGTCAAATCATATCACACTCATGGGCCTTAATGCTGCTTAAACTCTAACACATATTGCTCAAATAGTACAAAGGCCAGAGATTAATAAAACCCTAAGGAACAATTTCACTAAAGCAATTAGCAGACGTTGAAACTGTGCAGCCAACAGCTACATGGATAACTGTGACAAACTGCTAAATACAGTCTCAGACAATTTTAACCATGCCTTAATACTGCAAATTATGAAATCCAGCTCATACATGCATGCAAATTGCAGTAAACAGAAGACTCTGCATTAGCAGATAACAAGCGGAGACTGTTATATGTCCTAAGGCTAGCTAAGGTATACAGTATTCTGCTTTAGAGATGAGCATTAGCATGGTGTGGCTATAGTGAGTTATGTGTGAAACGGCGAACATGGTAAGTTGTAATGTCAGTAGAAGGAGAGAGAGGAAAGGTAAATTGAGCATGAACTGGTCTTTCCTCACTGAAAACACATTCTATTCTTGCTTTTATTCTACTGTTACTACTATACAGTATTTCCACAGAGGATTCTAGTCTATAAAATGTAGCTTTTGAGGCTTTCAATGCAAAAGAAATCATTAAGGGCAGACGTAACGTGTGGCTGAAGCAGGAGAGAGGATGCAGAAGTAGGAATCCAAGTGGCGTAACACAAACATGGACTAATACAGACTGACAATAATACACTGTATAAGCTGTAACAGATGCTTCACCTTCAATGACTGACAAAGGACAAGGCCAACACGAGGGAGCATTATAGCATACATAATCACACTGGGATGAACAAAGAGGGCTGTGAAAATACACGAAAGGTGTGACCACTAATGAGGCGTGATTATGAGACGAGGGCAGGGACAACAGAACGTACACAAAACAAATGGATATGATGTCTTAGGCAGAGCTAGGGGCTTGGTTGAGGCCGGCATGTGACAGAAGGTATACTCTTATTAGCCATGATCATGCTAGCAATAAGTTCTAAGAGGATGTTCAGCATTATTTATCTGAATTTTTTATGCTGAAAATGAGGAAGCAAACAGTTTTTATTGTGCCAGCTAAGGCAGGACCTAACTTGACTCTTTGCTAGCTTTGCATTATTAGATAAGTGAAAAATGACTTGCTTATGTTAGCTACTGCTAAAATGAACTTCATAGTTCTACTCATATGTCCTGAACTAAAACCATGTCCTTGCATTCTGCAGCTCTGCATTTTCCTCATTTTCTCTGATGTGTTATTCACTCATGCCTTATCTCAGTTTCAGACACACACACACACACACACACTTCCTTGCCAGAAAAAAAGATGATCACCAAGCGTGTCCCCAAATTCCTGCCCATAAGCTAAGACAGCCTCTGACAGAGCCTCCATAAAGCAGCGTATTGCATTTTGCAAACCAATCTCCTCTTGCCCCCCGTTTGCCCATTTGCTCCACTTTAGTGAGCAATCGCTGGGACAAAATGACTGACCTTTGAGTTTATAGACCATTAGGGCGAGTGGCAAAAAAAATGTCATCATAAGATTCTTCTTACCGATGTGGATAAAAACTCTGCCCTCAAACACTGCAAATATGTTTAGCGTGTATGTGTATGTGTTGGTTTTTGTACATTTTCAGTAGAAAATAGTCCTGTCTTTGTAGGAAAAACTGAAAGGGCCAAAATATGAGACACATCTAACACACATAGGAAATTACATAGAGTGTATATATTATACAGTGTTTATAATATAATAAAATATTAAGTCACTTATATACAAAACTACATACTAAGCCTTTTGTCCAGGCGATGTATAAAAACAAGTGTGTGTGTGTGTCCAGACATTGTGATAAAATGTGAACTTTTCATGCTTCATAAAGAACTGTGAGATCTTTTAAAAGAGAGAGAGAGGTATATGATGGACAAATAGACAAAGAAAAACAAAGCAATATCCGATAGATGTGCTTGGTCAGGCAAGCAGAGAGCAAGGCCAGTTTATAAAATGCTAGAGCCTCCCTGGGGCCCAACTCCTTCTGCTTATCACCAGTGTCAAATCCATCATCTCTTCTCTTATCTTTCATCACTGTGAAAATGGCTGAGTTTTGGCTTGGCTTTCTGTGTAATAAGGAAAATGGATACAGCCATCAGTCATGTGGGAAGGCGCATTAGTACAGAACGCTGCTTCAGTGCTGCTAATAGGGACTCCATTAATGAACTCATCCAATCAGAGACCACCTGTTTCTTCTGGTAATTAGCTGTTTGAGCACCCAGTTAGACCCCTAGACCGGCCGGCGCATAGTCTTGCCGTCTCTCACCACTCTCTACAGAGATAATTACTTCCCACAACACAGGGTCTGCAGAGAAAATGAAGCTGAGCAAATATTCAGTGTACTAATCAGTTGCTGTAGAATTACTGGTTTTAGAGTAACTCATCAGGGAACAGTGAGCTGCCAGTTTAATAAGTTCACCTGTCTTCTTCTACACTCGTTCAGTCTTCTATCAACACTCATTGGCCACTTTATCAGAAACAAGTATCATGTAAATGGACTTTGTAGTTTTGCAGTTGCTGTAGCCCATCTATTACTGCATAATTTATCAGCCTCTCTCAGTGGAAAGACACCATAATAGGACCTCCTCTGACTATACATTTTGTGTGGTGGACCATTCTCAACACAGCAGGGAAACTGAAAGGGTAGTGGCATGGTCTATGTCCATTGCTGGATGTGGAGTGTTTCTATTAAACTGGCAGTTTAGTATACATATGGTTTAAGTTAGCTGAAGCGTAGAACATATATTAGTTGGAGCCCTTAAACATGTATACTGACAGTCTATATAATTCTATAGGACCACCTTACCTTTAGTTCTTAGGTATGCAGTAACCAAGTTCTCTACCAGTTTAAGTGACACACTTGCCTTCCCCCTTTTATCTCAGAGAACGTTGAAAAAATGAGAATACAGCCTCTTTTTCCTCACTGTAGTAGAGGCTAATATGACTTTAAATCTACCTTGTTTGGTAAGGTTGATTCGTTTTAGACGTGGCTTGATTATTCTTTTGTTTTCCTTTTGTTAAGTGCAGTTAAAGATAAAAAGTGAAACAGTTATTTGAGGATTGTGCTGGATGTGAAATATATGCACATGGTTCTGAATGCATTATACAAACTCCAGATTGTGGCCTACTTCAGATGCTTATTTCAGAGGAAATATTGGTCTGAGTGTTTACTGTTTGTATTACAAGCTTGTATTATGAAAGCTGTTATGCATTTTAGTAAACATTAAAAGGCAGAAATGGATTTTTAAGAAGGGCTGGATTTGCTGTGCATGTTTTATTTCTGCACTGGGGCGTGAAAGAGTTTTTTCTTGTCTGATACCTCTTTCTAAAACTGAGTGCTTCAATGTCCCTTTGCTGCTGTAACACTTTGAATTTCTCCACTGTGGGACTAATAAAGGATCATCATATCTGATCTGATCTGTTTGTTACAAACAGTTATTTGAAACTAGTAACTACAGACAATGTAAAACTGCAATTAAGTGCATAATACATTTATTTTGTTCATTCATAAGTAAGTCTACTACAATCAACTGCATTGAGTTTGTTTGATCCATGTTAGGATGTTACAATCAAACATCCCAAAAAAATCAAATATTGTAGTAATTTGAGATTCTGGATTTTCATGAGCTATAAGGCTACGCTCACATTACCAGGCTGAAGTGACACAAATCTGATCTTTTGCCTTAATGTGGCTCAGATCTGATGTTTTCATGGCTGTGTAGACATGTCAAATCCCATTTTTCCCTTCCTAATCAGATTTGAGTCACTTTCATATGTGGTTCTAGATCAGATATGTATCTGATCCATGGAAATGTGACTTTAATTTGATGGTCAGATCAGATTTCATGTCTTTTTGCTTGTACACATGCACGTAGTGGGTGAGGCAGCACTGGCTTCTCTCGTTTACTCACATCACTGTAACAACAGCAAAAGCAGCCGGCTGGCATTGATTCACCTTCTTTACCTGATCATGTACAGTCCACCAGCTGTTTACTGTCCTGAGCAAAACTTATCTCTTGTCTCACAATTACAGGGTTGCCAGATCCCCCAACTCTCTAACCGATTTTTTAACAGAAAGTCACACAAACGGAAACTAGCCCGAAATCTAAAGTGACACATACATTTAAATGAGCTTTAAAACATAAATATTCTTCAAATCTTACTTTCTCCTTCAATCTCTTCTTTTATTTATTTAAAAAAACCCTGCAAACTGCCAACTCTGAAGTTTTACCAGCAACTGTATTTTTGCAAATTTGGCAACCTTGCACAAATGTGTTGCTTTTTGTTGTTGGTGACGAAGGCGACGTGTATACATGTATCATTGTGCACATGCGAGCTGTTTCTGGTACAGATTGGTTCACATTACAGACAGATACATCTCACATTTGTGAATGTGAACCATCAAGATTTGAGCAAAAAATTTAATTTGAGCAATGAGCAAAACAAATTTTTGATGTATCAGCAGGCCTAAGCCTGGGTCTAAATATGTTTTGTGCAATGGAAAATAGCTCTTTCTAGCTTGAATTTAATATATGTTAACACAATGTTGTAACACAATGTCATTGTATCTGTATTCAGGTTTGAATTGAAAATGGGTGTGGCCTAAAGTGAAGGTCAACTAACACATTTTTAAGTGGTATGTTATTATATTTGCATAATGGTTTGTTATTAAATATTCTACATTTTCAGTAATGTTAGACATATAAATTAAGACATTTTTTAAATGTACAGTTTATGTATTTGTTTTTGGAGACAACATCAGAGATATGCTTTATAGAGTGGTTGAGTAATAGTATATTATTTATCTAGGTTAATATACAGTATATTATAATAGTTAGAATATCATTATACTAGTAGATTCTTTGTCTAGTTTAATGTACAAACCGGATTCCAAAAAGGTTGGGACATTAAACAAATTGTGAATAAAAACTGAATGCAATGATGTGGAGATGCCAACATCTAATATTTTATTCAGAATAGAACACAAATCACA
>BRDA01017793.1:0-19476 GCA_036984385.1 Crenuchus spilurus | reverse complement strand
TTGGGCTAGTTTAAGCTTCTGAAGGGCGGGTTTTAGACTGATTTTGGGCTGGATATTTTTGTTGGACCTGGCAACCCTGCTCCCAGGTTATGTTGACCCGTGGTCCGGAGACAACATCAGATAATGAGCCACATACGATCGACTCTGAGCCAGAACCCACTGAAAATAAAAGGGGGAAAGTGTATACATTTTGAAGACTGTGGCTTGACCAGTTTCCCTGGCTAAGATACAGTAAAGCTGATAATATATGCACTGCATTTTTAAAATTTTATTTATGTTGAGATGTTTTAAGTTAAAATTTGGGTGCACCTAACTTTTGTGCTGGTGCACCTAAGAAAAAAATGTAGGCACACCAGTGCAAAAAGTTAGTCTAGAGCCCTGGTACATGTGACAGCATGCGTTGGTGGTTAATTGATTTTTTGATTAGTAGATAATTTGTGTTAAAAAAATAAATAATGAATAGTTGAAGTCCTGAGTCAGGGACAGACTTACAATATTGAGATCTACCATCTGAGGCCAATGACTTTGGGCAGATATGTCATTTTCCTACCCGGCCAGTTACAGGGCATAGCATGGGCCGTATGCCCTAAATGATGAAACTCTTAATTCATTAAGGCTGCAGCTGGTGAATCAGTGCTAGTTTCTTGGCGATTGCCTCAGCCTTTCACAAGAGAGAGGAGCTTGAGCCTCGGGCTACACACAGACCACTCAGGAGAGCAGTGGTTGGCAGATGGAGGAGTCAGGAGACTGTCAAGACTACAACAAACTGATGGGCAAAAGAAAGAAAAAGTGAAAAAAAAATAAAGCACATTCTCTGAGTCTACACTGAAAATAACACAATAAAAGGGTTGGTTAGCTCTGAGAAGCTTGGTCAAAGATAACAGTAAAGCTAAATAATAAAAAAAGAGTGGCATCAAGTTTCCATTTACACCCCAGTGATGGAGTACAGCTCGATTGCTCTCGTGCAGAGAATGGAGATGAAATTCTCTCTCGCCTGGAGGACCTGCCACAGACATGGCGAAGCAGTGATGGGCAAGAGACCACACTGATGTGACCTGGCATACTCTCTCTCTCTCTCGTTCTTGCTCTTTCGCTTGCTACAAAATTGCCCCACAGAGTAGAACTCCTGTGCCATCTGTCCACTATGATATCTGTTAAATTCTCCAAATGGAGTGAAACCACCAAGAATTGCGCTATAGACTTTGACCTTGCAACCTCGATGGGCATTGGGCCTATTTTACATGATGTTACATCTACTCTCTCCTTCTCCACTTAAAATACAACCCCTAAAACTACCTACTTAGCATTCTTCACCATCCCACACAGAGGCTGACTTAAATCCACAACCGTCTTCTTGTGAGTCAGACCCGCTGTTTGAATAGTTAAGAAAATGTTCATAAATACTGAATCTTCTTGTGAGGCTGCTTGGAAAATAGACCTTTGTGTACCTTTTACATCAACTTGGCAACAAAAGATTTTAGTTATTTATTTAAGTAGCATCAACTAGACTCTTGGCGACCACATGCATAGTGCTTCTTCACAACATCCTCTCTTCTGTGGTTATAGAGATGTTATAGTCCATTCTCAATACCCTAATAAGGTTTCTGAGATTCTACCACCCTTCACCGGGTACCCCATTCTCATGCCCTTTTGGACATCAGTCAGATCACGTCCTTTACTCATGATGATCGTTTTACAATCTGCTACAACTCACTGGAGTGCTTACTTATTTATAGAGTGAAAGACCTTCAGATCTTCCTGATAATCTGCTGTGAGTGTTGGAGGTGACAATGGGACTTTTTCAAACATCTCTTTTGGTCCCCTGAACTTTTTACCATCCAAAAAACAATGTTACACTATATTAAATGGGGACAGGTCAAGCACTAGGACCAAGCGGAAAATGGCCTCTCAAGCTGAAGCCTGTTTCCCTTTAGACCGCCTACAAGCTCATCAATTGGCTCTGATGTTTCTTTCTAGCATGCGATTGGCTGTCCCCGCTGTCACTCCATCTTGTTGTTTAACGGTGTTTTGCCAGTTGGCTAGAAGTCCGTGTTCACCTGCCTCTATAAGTTGTTAACATGTTGGGCATTTGAATTCGTGTTTGGAAGCTTTTGATGAGTCGATTATGTCGAAATATTAATAGATTAAAAGTCCCCCTTCTGTGGGACTTAAAAGTAACAAGAAAACTACAAGAACTACTAGAAAACAGTGAACTGAAAAAGTTTGAGTTTTATTAAATATTCAATGTGATATTTTAATACTTTTTTTATAATTTATTAATCTGTTATTAGTAATTAATATTAATATCAATTTTCACATTGCCACTGCGTGAGAAAGTTTGTTTCATTACATGTAAAAATTAATTTTAATATTTAAAAAATTTGCAGTATGTTTAATGAATATAAAATATAACAGTTTACCTTTTTGAATTAAATTGTGAACCCAAACTTTTTCATGATATTACATTTTCTAGATCCACTAGTGCAGGTTGAACAGGTATGATGACAGATAGCAACCATGTCTAACTGAAAATAAAGATGTAAGACAGCTTCTTTGGAGAGATTTCATGAAAGAGCCACTTTTGGTTCTTTCAGAGCCCTCCAGTGAACGGTTCATAAAAGAAACATTTTGTACAGGCAGGTGTGAGGCTTTTTTTTAAAGATTTAAGAACCTCCACATACTGTAGTTTCAAAACTAGATAAAGGTTTTCTCTTGAACTGTACATCTAAGCCTAGAGCCAGTTAGGAACCTTTAGTTATAATTGTTATATATATAAAACTCCAGAGCAAATATTTGGGTATTATTTGTCATTTTTTACCAGCATTGCAAGCTTTCTGGAATAATAAATGCAAATGTTTACACAGAGCTCACTGCATATGTCTGGATAATCTGAGCAAATGCTTTCGTCTCTCTGTCTCATTTGATCTGTAAATTATGCAACACTTGCATAATTGCACACATGATAAAGTTATGGCTTGAAGGGCAAACAGTGGCATGGCTGCCTCCACGCTCCACTCTCAGGAGAAAGAGCAGACATCTTTTCCTCATCACTGCTTATTTGCAAGCTGCCAGTTAATCTCCACTGAGCTCCCGAGAGATATTACCATCTTCTAGAGCTGTGAGCAAAGCTTAAGCTACAACCATTGGCCTTTAGCCTGTTGCCAACACATGATGTGAAAGGTCAGTTTAGATATCAAACACATAGATAAGAATGAATATGTCAAGACATGCAAATGTATTTTTTCTCATCGTGTCAATCTACTGATGTCCTTTCCTCGAGATGCTAACCATTGTGTAAAAAAGTGCTACGTCAGTATAAACACATGGCAGAGTCGCCAGCGTAACATCAGTCTGGCTGGAATGTCATTAACATGCGCTACAAGCCCTGCCTTCTTTTTTTCTTAGCCATTCTCATAAACCAACAGCCATCAATCCATCTCCATCCATCCATCCTCGCTGACTCGTTCAGGAGTGGCAGCTATAAAAACAAATTTGCCATGCCATTTCATTCCCATGCCGTTTCCGCGCCAACCTGAAGCATGGCAGCTGTAAATCAAACCATGCAATCAGAAGAAAAGCCAGGTGAGGATGTAAACAAGACAGCTGTTGACATCTGGCAGCAGTGCTGAGCTATACTGTGTGTGTGTGTATATATATATATGTATATATATATATATATATATATATATATATATATACACTACCGCTCAAAAGTTTGGGATCATACATTAAACTGAACATTTGTGACAACCTGGTCTTTTATTTTTGTGTGTTTTTGTTTTGATTTGATGATAAAATCCACAAATTCTGCTGCATCAGATACTCAAACGTTTGTTAGAAGAGTGAGGTAGGACAGAGTCATGTCCAGTGACGTCTCACACACAGTGTGTTAAACTTCTGGTGAAGATTAAACAGCTGTAGTAAAGCTGCTAAACTCTTCTAAACTCACCATCAACCACTTGTGAACTAAACACAGTGACACTGTCCTACCTCACCTTTCTACCATAGAAGACTGAGTATCTGGAGCAGCAGCATTTGTGGACTTTATTATAGTCTAGAAAAATTTAATAAATAAATAAATAAATTAATTAATTAATTAATTAATAATAATAATAAATCATTAATAATAATAGGGCCCTTCTGAAATAAAAGTATAGATTGTCATGGAAAATCCTGGGTGATCCCAAACTTTTGAGCGGTAGTGTATGTATGTATATGTGTGTGTATATATATATATATATATATATATATATATATATATATATATATATATATATATACACACACACATATGTATATACATTATATAGTATGTGGTCTGCATTGTAGATTAATTCTAAAGTCATCCAAACTGTGAATAAAAACATATGTAATTATTTAGTAAACAAACAAGTGTTAAACACACCAGAATATGTTTATATTTGACATTCTTCACAGTAGGCACCTCTTGCTTTGATCCCAGATTTCTTGGCATTTTCTCAGTCAGCTTTATGAGGTAGTCACCTGGAATGGCTTTCAGTTAACAGCTGTGACTTGTCAAGAGCTCATGACTTGCATTTCTTACCTCTTAATGTGTTTGAGACATCAGTTGTGTGTCTACTTTGAAGTAAAATCTAAAACATGTTTTGGTTTGTTTAACACTTTTAAGTTTACTACATGAGTCCATATGTGTTACTTCATAGTCTGGCTGATTTCAGTATTTATTTACAATGTAAGAAAAATAAATAAATAAATAACATTTAACAGTTGTTTCTCTACATATTGCTGTTACGGTATAGTCAGAATAGCGGAAACACATGAATAAACCCTTCACATAAATGATTGATGTTCGTTGGAACATGTGAATGCCTTGATTCATCTGAAACACACAGAGCGTTTATGATTTGATAAGATGCTTATTGCACAGTGATTGGTGGTTAAAGGCTATATGCCATGTGCTACTATTTCTTTGTTATCCCTGAGGTCATCTTACAGCATTTTTTTGTAATTTTATGCACTAATACAGTCATAATTCATTTGTAAATGACTCAGAACGTCTCTTCATCCCTGTTTTTATTACTGTGCCTTTAAGATATATGCAAATTGAAACAGTCCTTATAATTTCAACAAGCATGAATGAGGCTAAACTGCTGTAGGCTGAGTTCTGCATGTAAATGGTGGAGCCATGTAAATGAGATGAATTCTTCATAGACGCAATGAATTCATAAAAGCCATTTGTACAGCTTAGTTTCCATATATGGACTAGAGAGTGGCACATTTGGAAACCAGTGTTAATATGTTACTACATTACTTTTATTTCAGAAAAGGGTGTTAGTCATGATATGGACCCTTCAAAGGAATGGCTAAGCCAGATATCATATTTTCCACTTACCTCAGATGTCGTCAATCAGCCCAGACGTGTTTGCAGTCTAAATTTGGACACTGAAGCTGCAAGGCTAATTTTGCTAGTAAAAGGTAAATCTCAGTAGTCACCTAAATAGCCAATTCCACCAAAATGCATCACTACATCCTGCTCAAACTGCATGTGGGTCTTAATTAAGGCCTCAGAGACTCGTCATTGTGGTTTAGGACACTGTATGATGTACTGTGAGCTGTCTTTAGTGGGCTATTTAGGTGACTATTGTAGTGTTTAGCAATGTTAGTCTTACATCTTCTGTTCTAAAATAAAGAAGCAAAAATTGGCCAAATGTGTCTTGGGTGATCATTGGAAACTGAGTAAAGGTTATTTCTGGGTCAACCTTTTTTTGAAGGAATGATATTGTTCAGCCCTGTTTGGTAGGGAGGGAGAGTCCAAAGAGAACGACTACAGCTCAGTGGAGAGAGAGAGAGAGAGAGGGAGAGAGAGATTTTGTAAGGGCTCCCATTCCGGCTAGCTCGTAGTCTGCTGGTATGATAATGAAGGTAAGGCAGATAACTGTCTGTCTGGATGTATCTTCAGTTCAGCAGCAGCAGGGAGCCCTCTGGATAATTGCCTTTCCCCTGGGCTATCGTCACCTACGCTATAGCTCTCTCTCTCTCTCTCTCTCTCTCTCTCTCTCTCTCTCTCTCTCTCGCCTCATCTCGCTCCACTCTCCCTCTCCACACACACACCTGCACACAGCTATGTGATATCTCCTCATACTTGCAGCTGTGTCATTAATAGCACTATATTTCTTTGCCCTTGAATGTGAACTTCCCTGAGCATTTACTCTCACGTCTAGGTCGTACTATACTCTTAAACATAAAGGCTCTTGGCTTGGGTCTATAGTTTTGTGAAACATTATATGAATGTTGTGGAAATGAGGTGTCTATAATGTCTTAATCTTAATCTGAAACATCAGCAATTTATGATATTTCCTTTAGAGACCTTTTCTTTTAATTAATTATTTATTCCATTCCAGTTTTAAAATAATTGAAAATCCCAAACTGTTTACCTTTCAAAGTTCAAACCCAAAACAATAAATCAGCCCAACTTCAAATGTTAAGGTAATCACTTTTTGTGTTAATTCACCCTGAGGTTCAGCCAGACTTCGTATCTTAGTCAAAAATGAACCAAAAATTATATTAATTATATTGAACTAGTTCCATTAACCCTCTAGAGTGGGCGCTCTCTCCGGTGGCCTACTAACGAAATTCTTCAAAACACTTATATAACTCTGAGAGATTGTATCCTAGAAACAAAACTAAACATATCCCAGAAACCTTAAAGGGTCTACTTTTCATATATATATATGTATATAGCTTGAATTGAAATGTGTTTTAGATATTTGTGAGAGGAGCTTAAATAAGCAGAGACATCTGTAATTCATATGGTAATGACGTGGTAATAGCATTGCAACATAGCAACATAGCATTGGTGGAATAGGGGCTGTGGAATGTGTGAAATGTGGACGTCAACAAAGACATCTCACCTGAGTGTCTTATGAATATTCAATGTAGGGTTAGTGACTGAGGAAAACGGAGTGTCACCTCACATTTGTTAAGCTTTAGAAATAAAACCACATACAATTTCTAAAAGCTGTAATGACAAGTGTAGCCAACACCTCTGTTTATTCAGTTCTGAGCTCAAAAGTCTTGGATAGAAATGTTTAGAGTGTGTTTTCACAATATATCAGCACAACAGCAGATTTAATCCAAATATAGATTTAGGACACTTTTACTGTTTTGACACTGTTGTTGCTGAGTTTGTGCTGAACAGAAGCCTGTGTCAGTGGAGTCAATGGAGGGTGTTGCACAGCACACAAAATAACTAAACAGATAGAAAATTAAAGTAAAACGAGCCCCTGATCCTGCTTTCCATTTTCTTTAAGCAGCACATTTCACTGGACTGATGTTTCTGTACATTCTCTAGACTACGTCCTCTATGTCTTTACATTATAGACATCCCTGTCCTCCAGACAACACAGGAAATGCTGAGTTTCTCCAGTGGACCACTGCACGCTCTGAGAATATTTTCTCTACAACTTCATGCTCATGTTTAACACTGAAGAACCTACTCTTCTTTGGTTCCAGCAAACTTTTCAGGTCCCAGAATCGATTTATGATGGTGGAAAAGCACCAAATGGTGCAAAATTAGGTATGGAAATGGAAAATGCGCCGATGCTGGTTTGGTAGAGTGCGACACTTCTTCAGTGTAGCTGTTTTGATGTCATTGCCGTTGGCATGTTTGTGATGATCCACCTCTGACATCATCCTATATACTGCCCAGTATATAGAGTAGATTTAATGTGGCATCTCTGGCAGCATAGCTCTCTGCTTCCCTGGTACACGCGAGCCTTCCTGCCTCAGCACCACACAAAGTTTCATATGGACATTCATAATAGTTTAAAGAACAGTTCCACTGAAAGGTTCTTCAGTAGATTTTAGAATGTTCTAAAGCACCCATGTTTGCAAACCACAAGAGATTTGTGGACAAATCCAAAAACAAAGTGACCTCTTGGACAAAATTGTTCCACAAATGTCAACTCCGTCCATTTCACTCTAAACCCACTCGCTGGGAAATCAAAGCAGGGATCAAAATGGCAGACCGAGGCTGTGAGCCCTCATTAACGTCCAACTGCTTTCAACTGGATGAGTTTACGTCTAATCCGAGATGACTCAGAGGATTCAGGCCAGTGTTGTCCAAGGTATAGCACTGTAAACATGACAACTGGCCAGCACTCTGCACTCGGCTAATTAAGTCTGATTGCTTGTTTTTGCTTCCATCAAGAGCTTTTTCCAAAAGCACTACAACAGAAAAAAGTAGCTTGGAGGCAGCCAGCAGTAATTTCTTTGCTTTTTCCTGCACATACACTTAAAAGTAAAAAAAAAAAAACAGACTGAATGCTAATGCCAGGCCTGTAATTATCAACAATCAGAGAATATGTTCCCATCTAATCTAGCAGATATTTACAGCCTCCTGTTCAGAGTCCTGCAGCGTTTGTGCTGTGCAGACTTCAGCTCGATGCCGTAACGTTTGATCAATCAGCTTTGTGACTTTTCAGCTCTACGAGGTCCCCACTTCACTAATGACACATTACAAACACGATTACAGGCCTCAGATTGGCCGCCTCTGCATAAGGGAGCCCAGAGGCGACGCGGTTATCTGCAGGTCCTGAGGAGGTGGTGAAATTGTTTGATGCTGCTTCCTGAACGAGGGAGCTCCATTGATTTCCTCTCAGGTGATGGATCTGTGTAATTGGCATGACTGCCTAACCTTCACATGTGCCAGAATCTGCAGATAATCTGCTCTGTAAATGACTTCATGTCATATGTGTATGATAATGGAGAGAGTTTATAAGGTCATGATTTATGCTTGCAGGTCATTTATTAGGTTTGAGAAAAAGATGCAGGAGAAATGCTAATGCTAATACATGCTAGCATGTATTATTTCTATCAGACCAAACCCAATGATGTTCAAATGTCAGTTGCATATTATTTACCTGTGGCATGTTGGATTTTGTCTACTTTTTGTCACAATAGCTGTCAATACAAACCCTGAGCAAAATATTAAAATAGCTAATTGTCATTAAACCCACTGAAGTCATCCAGACTATGAAAGAACACATGTAGTAAACTTAAAAGTGCTAAACAGACTTAAATGTTTTAGATTTTACTTCAAAGTAGACACACAACTGCTGTCTCAAACACATTAAGAGGCAATAAATGCAAGTCATGAACTCTTGACAAGACACAGCTGTTAACTGAAAGCCATTCCAGGTGACTACCTCATAAAGCTGACTGAGAAAATGCCAAGAAAAGCTGCATCTAAGCAAGAGGTGCCTACTGTGAAGAATGTAAAATATAAAACATATTCTGGTTTGTTTACTTGTTTGTTTACTAAATAATTACATATGTATTTATTCATAGTTTGGATGACTCTTATTTGTAGCTGTGTCTTTAATATGTATGGATCAGTTCCTCTGAGTTGAGTTGTACTCACACACATGCAAGGCTGAAACATAAGCAAGAGTTTCAGGGTTTAAGTTCCAAGTTCTAAGACTCCAGTCACCCGACACTCGGGCCAGTTACGGTTCACATTATGACACCAGTGGAAACAAAATCCAGGTTAGGAGCAGCCTATAGCTGAGCCTCCTGCTGTAGTACATTCATGAGCAAGTACTTTAAGACTTCCTCCACCTTTAACACTCACAGTGTCTCCAGGCCCAGGCTTCATTAAGCTGAGTCTGGGGTGATGAGATGGAGAGAGTCTTGCTGGTCTAAGGTATCACCATACAGAGCTGTAATTGAATTCCTGCACCTAGCAGCAGGTGCAGTGTTGTATTAATGTGGTGCACAGGGCCGGCTGCGAGTCTGGACTGCTTTAAGTGCATTACAGAATACCAAAAACAAAAAGTGCACTGCAAACTTAGTGTAGAGAGAAAATTCTTATAAATTTGAGGGTTTATAAAGACCTCGTATCATTGTTGATTTATCAGCTCCGCTGATCATACAGGTGCACTTTGTAGTCCATCTGTTTCTCTGTATACATTGATCCACATCTGTGCATCCACAGAGCAGATGCTATTTGTGTCGTGGATTATTGTCAGTATTGTGACACTGTTGTGGTGGTGGTGTGTTAGTGTGTGTTGCGCTGCTGGATCAGACACAGCAGAGCTGCTGGAATTTATCAACACCTCAGTGTTACTACTGGATGAAAATAGAGCACCAACCAAAACTATCCAGCCAACAGTGTCCTGTTACCACCATTGAAAGACTAGAGGACCAACACAAACTGTGCAGCAACAGATGAGTTACTGTCTCTGACTTTACATCTACAAGGTGGACCAATAACACACACTAACACACCACCACGTCAGTGTCACTGCAGTGCTGAGAAATATCCACCACGCAAATAATTCCTGTTATGTGGTGGTCCTATTGAAGAACAGGTGAAAGGAGGCTAACAAAGTATACAGCGAAACAGATGGGCTACAGTCTGTAATTCTAGAGCTAAAAAGTGCAGCTATATGCTCAGTGGAGCTGATAACATGAATAACATATACAAGGAGGTGGTTTTAATGTAATAACTGATTGGAGTACAGTGGTAACCCTACTTATGAGTTTAATCCGTGCAGGAGCCGAGCTCGTTACCTGGTTTGCTCGTTAGCTGGTTTGCTCGTTAGCTGGATGCATTTTCCCCATAAGAATACATGTAAAACTGATTAATCCGTGTCAGCCGGCCAATATACAGTATGCTTTAATATGCTAAATAATGTGTTTATATGGGTTTTTTAAAACATAAACGAGACGACGACGCTCGTGTAGGCTGGTGGCTAAGGAGGACAGGAGGACGGGCGTACGTGTATGGCATGGTTACACTTATCATATGAAAAGTAAAAGTAAAATGTATCTAACTTTCTTGTTCACTACCTTTTGCCTTCTTTGTGTTGCTTTCACTAGCATTTTCACTTTCACTGGACAGCGGTCAAAGGTAATGACCGACCTCTTCTTCTACGCTAGCATCTAGCCCCTAGCGGTTGGCATACTTGAACTAATTTACGCTACTCGTTACTTGAAATTTTATTTGTTACCTGGAACAAAAATATTCCGAGATCTCGACTCGTTACCTGGAATACTCGTTAGTAGGGATGCTCATAAGTAGGGTTACCAGTGTAACCCTATTAAAAGACATTCAGTCTGCATCGTGGCATTTACCGGTCGACTTACACTTGTATTCAAATTGTTGTGCACATGTTTTCCTGATTTTCTAAATGAAAATCTGTTAGTACATCCTTCACGAAGACATTTGTACACATTTTAATGCAAAATATAATAATAATTTCTCAATAAAATGTAAAGTTTTCACAATTTTCTTTTCACAAAAATGAAAATGTACAAATGGCATATTTGTTTGCTTCCAGTACAGGAAGGGTTAACATATTTTCATGCAGAAAATCTATAAAGCCATCTTACACATGAATACAGATGACTAGATAGGCTGCAAAAACATCCAGAGCTGTGGTATCAAAATTTATTATCCAGACAGTGTACAAGTGCATGGTTTTATATCACAAGTGATATAAAAACAAAACAGATGTTTCAGTCAACAGATGCTGATTTATATTCTACAAGAGTACCATAACAGAATAATGTGTCATATCAAAGTCAAATAGAGTGGAATGTGGTTGGGTTGTGGGGAATTTTCATGAGTGTCAGCACTACACTGTATGTCAACAGCTTTCGTGGCATGCTTTTGTAATTCCTGAGTAGATAGAATGAAGAGGCAGACTTATAGTAACAATTCTGTTTTCTATAAATGAAGAAGGCTGGTTTGTTGGAGTTCTGAGCAAAAGACAAAAGTGCAGATAAAATGTGTGTCTTCAAGATGCCAATAGAAAACTGCCTGGGCTGGACCCAAATATTCATCAGTTTGGATGGATATTTGTTTGGATATGTGTGAAGTATTGAATGTTGAGACTTGGATATTCTTTCTTATTTGGCTAAATATAGTGTAGGAGCCACGTCGTGTTTATGTGTAGTTTATTGTTTGTATATACACAGTCATCTCATTCTCTCCGTTTATTCTTTACATTATAATTATTCCTAAAAATCTGTTATTTATTTGTTAATATTTTTTAATTTTTTGTTGTCTTTTACCTTGTCTATAATTATGTAGATTAATCTTTTCATTTTATGTATTATCTCGGCTACATTGTAAATGAGGGGCACACTAAGTGTATCCCAAGTTTAACTAAAGCTTATTGATTGATTGATTGATTGATTGATTGATTGATTGATTGATTGATTGATTGAATATTATGACCATCTATATAATATTGAGAACAACCACCTTTGTCTTGGGTGGCACTAGCAATTTGTGGCATGGACTGTATTTGATGATGGAAAGTATTTGGAGGTGCTCGTCCTAGTCCTGGCACACCTGCTTTGTTTTGTTTTTTTAAATCAAGGTCATTAAAAGAGTTTGTGCTGCTTTTGTTGGAAAAACTGTCTCCTGTCCAGGAAAGACTTTCTTCTTGATTTTGGAGTATGGCTGTGGGGATTTCTTTCAGCACTGAGCAATAGTGAGGTCAGGATGTTGAATGGACCAACACCAGCTCATCCCAAAAGTAATGGATGGAGTAGCATTAGTTCCTCTACACAGCTCTATGCTGGAGGACCCAATACCCCTCTAGCCCACACCTGGCATTGGGCATGGTACACCAGAGAGTAATATTCTATTGGCAGTACTTCTCTGCAGGGACTAGACAAGCTGTGTGTGTGCATTTGTACATCTGTGTCAGCAGTGGGTGTAACTTAAAGTAGTAGAATGTATTCATAAGAAGCGGGTCCACATGTAGGTCTGTCTTAAAGGTACAGTAACAAAAGTGCTGTTCTATCTTTGGAATGTTTTGGTGTGTATTTAAAGGGGAAAGAGAAGCATCTTCATCTTTGTAGCATAGTCACATGAATTACCATTATGGTGAAGATTTCATTAGCAGCTAAGTGGGTTGGCAGTTCTTTTTAATGAGATGCTAATTCTGAATGTAGTTGTGCTTTACAAATGGAGTGACAGTTCTGTAGTAACCTCACCCATCTGTGAGGTGATGTAAAGTAAAAGAGACTCTCTCACCAGACTGCAGTCAAAGATGGCACCGCCACGATGCCCGCCCACCCAGTGTCTGTATTTACGGCCGTTTCCCAGCCTGTTTGCTATTCTGGCCCACGCCTCCTCGCCAGAAGGGCCGAGACACTAAAGCAAGAAAATGCCAAGGCCAAAGTGGCAAAAGGTAAACATATCGCAGCACGTGTAATTATCAGGGGCTTTCTGTCACCATCAGAATACCAACACCTGAGCCAGGTGCATGGCAAGAGAGCATGATGGAGGACAAAAAAGTAAGCTTTAGCCCTCACACAACACAAAGAGAGAATTAATTTAATAAAACGTGCCATCCCAGATCATCACCTTTTTTTGATTTTTGTTCATGCCAGCTGAGCTATTTCATTTTGCAGCACATAAAAATTTCACTAACTGAGATTCTCTTACCCGTGATCCCATTACTCTTATCTGAACCTCTCTACTCTGATTCAGGTGTCAGTCCATTTTTAAGGTGATGGCATGCAAGCATGAAGAAGAAAGAAGAAAAAAGAAGGAAAAAACTCAAGAAGGGACAGAAGGTTAGAACAGTTAAAGCATCCAAGACGTTACCCTAAACCCTCAATCAAAACGATGCACCCATTGTGCCTCAAAGACACACCAAGATAACCCTTCCCACCTTTCCCGTCTTTTCTATTAGCAGAAGGAAATTATCATTTTACAACCTTTGTGCTTTGCATATAGATGATGTTGGACTGGCTATGGGGACTAGAACTTTAATCAAGCCTGAAATTTTGAACCAAATCCATTAGATATGACTATTTCTTTCAGTATTTTGGATTCTGTATCAGGGCTGCCCAGTCCGATCCAACTATTAGAGATCCATATATATGTATATTCAGATGTGGACGACCTTTTAATGCATTCAACTACTTTAAGTTGTGTAGAAATGCACACACAGCTTGTCTAGTACCTGTCAAAATGTTCTGTCTAATGCACGGATTGGGCTAAAGGGTAACAAAGCCCCCCAGCATTGAGCTGCAGAACTGTGTTCTCTGGAATGATGGTACTTTTGGGATGATTTGGGGAACATTCTGATCTCACTACTGGACTCTTTTAATACCTTTGATTTTGGAAGAAGCAATGAAGGAGCAGGTGTCCCAATACTTTTAATCCATATCATGTGATCGTCAGGACCAGGATTGGGCACATGTGGTGTTGATAAGCTGAGCTGTTTTCATGGTGGCCATGATGGACCTTGGTGTAATATGGCTGTAAGAAACTCTATTGGGACTCGAGGAAGCCAATGATCAGGAGTAAAGGAAACAAATTCATCGTGGGATTCATCCCAGTACGTGTTCTTATAAGACACTTTACTCTGTGTGTTCAGAGAAGGTTGGGATTGTATGAGATGGTAAGGGATGTCTGAAACAGCTTTATTAATGCATGGCCCTGCTGCTTGTTTCGTCCCATGGGCCATAAAGTATTTAAAGCCAATGATGTTCCTTTTCTGTTTTGCTTAAGTTGCAGAACCCACAGAGAGACCAGACAGACCCCGTGGCATTGTGGATATCATTGCCAGAAGCATTAATAAATAACCTTCAGGCTTAATAACCACAAGGGTCACTTCATCTGGCACCAGTTTACAAGTAAGCTCATGTCAGTGGCCGTGTCAGTGCTCAGCACTTGTTGAGCGTTGACGAGGTTCAATTGAGAAGTAATTTACGGGCTTTTATAAAATGGCTATTTGTAAGATATTTACCCACCATAATGGCGCCAGTGTTCTTCTTTTCACTTGAGACAAATGAAAGCTGTTCAGTCCTTCCTCCTCTTACGGAGGAGAGAGTAGGCTGTAAAATTCCTAAAGAGGCATCATTGCAGATGGTAATTCAGATACTTGGCTGCACTTATTTAATGATGAGGTGTGCTTCAGGAAAGCGAGGAGATAGCGTATCATTAAAATCCAGCGCGAGGCGTGCCAGGAAGAGACGGAGGGAAAAAGCAACATTCTGTTCACGTCGAATGAACGGCCGGACTGAGCAGCTGAGCAAAATAGCAGATACAGAAATGAGGAGATAAATATAGAGGGAGTTGTTGGTGTGGAGCTCTTAACAGGCGGAGGAGAAGCTTTGAGAGTTTCCGTGTGGAAAACAGCTTTGCATGTAACGTTAAATTTATGTAGTAAGTCAGGGGAAGCTCTTGGAAGAACACGAGTTTGGTGGAATATCAGAGGGAGCTCGAGCATTCTCATGTCTGCAAATTAGAAGCATGATGGACAGATCCTCCTGAGAGACAAGCCTGAGCTTCAAGCACCCTGCTGCATCGAGCCTTCAGCATGGGCATTGATTGAAAGGCTTGCTCAAGTCTCTTGCCACGGAAATTTGCAACCCGATCAATCAATTAGGGCCCCCTCTGTGGGTCGACGGGTCTCTATTAGAGACTGTGTGTAAGGTCGAGTGTGTGTGTGCATCTCTATCACCACAGACACATGCAGGACTGTGTTAAGTGCACTTGAGTAAACAAATTAGACTTGATACTTGTCTCTCTGCTAGGACCCAACCAGTACATCAGCTGGTGATGTGGACCAATATTAAGAATCCTATCCTCTGATAAAGCATCAGTGTTGACCCAAACAAGACTGAGACCAGATTAAAATAATAATAAAAATGTAAAGTATAACTTAAAATAATATATAGCCTAAAATGATCATGTGGTGGACTCGGGATGTTTGAAGGGCAGAGGTGAAAAAATAATTTTTCACTGGAGGGGCACATCTCAGTTAGAGGGGCACCTACCTGGGCAGTTCATCAATTGTAGGAGAACCCTATAGAGCACTGCATCACTACTGGCTCACTTTGGGACACTGTCTAGCACACAGTAAAAATGTCAGTGTTAAATCAGCACTATTAGAGTTAAATTAACACTGAGGGTGTCAAAATGTAACACTCTCAGTGTTAATTTAACTCCAATAGTGTTGATTTAACACTGGCAGATTTACTGTGCAGGGGTGCAATAGAGGACACTTAATGTGCCCTTTTTTATTGGAAATGCAACCAAATAAGACTCGTTAAGACAGATTATAATTTTTTATTGATCTAGAGGGCACAGCACCATAATTTACTGAATATTTTTTTCCTACATGAAGGGCACTTTTTGCTATTCTAGAGGGCACTTTGGTGACGTACACAGTACATACACAGTAAATCTGCCAGTGTTAGATTTTGACACATTTTGACACCCTCAGTGTTAATTTAACTCTAATAGTGTTGATTTAACACTGTCAGATTTACTGTGTAGGTGCTTCCCCCCCCCACCCGAGTCCACCAGTACTATAATTATATAATAGCCTGTTAGCCAATCAGAGTGCAGATTTAATTTAGGGATGGAGATAAAGGGCTGATATATTCTCTTTGAACTGCTATTCAATAACAACAGAAACAATTTAATTTCCTAATTAGTTACACATTATATTCAGCTGGTCTCAACAACAATTTCACCCTGAGACAGAGACGAGACCGAGTCCAAATGAGGTTGAGACCGAGATGAGACTAAGAATGCTTGTTTATGGCCTCAGGACTGAGATCTGACTTGAGTAGTACAGCTTTACTGAACTGAACCTTTCGTAATACAGCCTGTTATAAGACAAAATGACCTTTTATATGAACAGAAGCTGAAAAATAAGAGCTAATTAAACAAAATCAACAATCTGTAAATATTCTGAAGCAGATTACAACATTACTCAGGAGTTTACGTGAGTTTAAGAAATTGCAGATAGTCATATGTGACCATTCATAAATGGCAATAGACAGTTCTGAGTAAAGCAATGTTTAACTGAATGCATTGGATGTTTTCCCATTTGAAATGATTCCAGGTGCTGTGATTGGTTATTAGGAGTCAGCATTATCATATTAGCTGGGGTCTGCTGTCTGCATCCGTGAAGTGATGAAGATTCTGTGACAGCCTCTTCGTTCCATATGCTCCACTACTACCTTACTACCAGAAGACAGGATTATGACAGTGGCATTCTTGTAATACGAAGCCTCTGGGAAGCAAAGACTGCACGCCTCCTTCACCCCCTGACTTTCGTTCCCTCTCTTCTCGTTCTCTCAGCCCTGCAGTGGTGTCCAAGCGTGATGGCATTTCTGCATGAGGGCGCGCAATTGCTGGAGCATGTATATGTGTGGCATGCTGTGGTCGAGATGGCCCACATTGTTTGGCATACATTAGTGCACATGCCTCTGACTGCAGAGCCGCAGGGCACACTGGCCGTGCCATGACAACACAGTCTGACAGAGCTTGACTCGATGCCACTCTCTCTCCTAACCTCCCAATCCACTCATGCGTGGGTCACACAAACAAATTGACCTACATCTTAATAGGCCATCAGAGAATATCGCTAAGCAGTGTAGAATGATGCAGTGGAAAGTGCTGCATTGGGGACAGTGCTCGGTTTGGGCAATCCAATACTTCAGACTCAGAGTCTTAGGTTCACTGTGTAAAATTCACTTCTCTGCCCGCTGTGCCAGCTAAATGAAACATTTCACCTGCCACAGAATTGACATTATTTTTGTCTGCTACTCCAGAAATCCACAGGGAGCACATTAGAATTCCAGACAGTCATAAGTCATCATGTAAAGTAGAATGATTAATGAAATATATATTTACTGGTATTCAGTGGCCATAAAACATGTATAATTACAATAAATAACCTTAAGGACTCACATAGAGCTGTATTTCACATATTTCTATATGATGGATTACAATGCCTTCAAAACTAGACTAGAATATGATGAAAAAGTTCATAATTAAATTAAAAAAGGAAAATGGTCTATATTGATTACTTAAACATGTTTTACTGTTGTTCAGTCCCTCAAATGTTTAGAATATTTAATTTGGAGTAAATTATTATTCAAACAGTATCAACATTAAAACAAAAAGGCCTGGGGCCCTGAGTGGCTCAGCAGGCTAAGACGCTGACACTATGACCAGAGGATTGCGATGTCGAATCCCGGTCATGCTGTTTGCCATCAACAGCCAGGGCCCAAATTGGATAGTGCTCTCTCTGGGCAGGTAGATGGCGCTCTCTCTATCTATCACTCACACATTGCAATGTCCGCTGGCTCAGGCGTCTACTGATTGGTCCATTCGGAGCTGGGAATCCTGCGCTTTCCTCCAAGCGCGTTGGCTCCCCAGTGACGGTGTATCAGCGGTAGTTCGAAAAGAGGCGGTGGCCGTATCACACGCAAGGGAGGAGGCTTGTGCTCATCTTCACCCTCCTAGAGTCAGGGACATTGCAAAAGTGATGGGAAGAGTCCTAATGGGTGGGATGGGCTAAATGGCTACTATTACATTGGGAAGTGATAAAATTGGCAAAAATATATATTAAAAAAGGCCTGAAATATGTTATTTTACATGTAACGAGCTTCCTTTTTCCTTTTACTATATTCTCCTTTTTGGAGATGCACTGGTATCTTGATACTTATACGCTCTCATAGCTTAATGCCAGGCCCCGAGTGGCTCAACAGACTAAGGTTCTGCCACTATGATCCGAGGACCGTGAGTTTGAATCCCGATCATGCTGCTTGCCATCGACAGCCGGGGTCTTGAAAGAGCAGAATTGGCAGAATCTCCTTTGGTGGGCAAGATGGCGCACTCTCCGTAGCACTATAAACAGTGTCGACTGACTTGGGCATCTGCCAGGCGATCCATCAGAACTGGAGCTTTCCACCGAGCACGCCAGCTGCCCGGCAGCAATGTATCACCAGCGGTTTGGGAAAAAAAGGGGCTTGACGTCACTGGCTCATCAGGATCTCCACAGAGCTGGTGTTATTTGTGTGGTGGATCATTCTAAGTATTACAGTGACACTGATGTGGTGGTGGTGGTGTTAGTGTTTGTTGATGATCAGAGTGGATCAGACACAGCAGAGCTGCTGTCTCTGCAAAGTGGACCAGCGAAGTGTGTCTTACATGGGACAGTGAATGTTCTACTCATACCAGCGCAACATGCACTAACATGCCGCCACCACCACGTCAGTATCACTGCAGGGCTGAGAATGTTCCACCACGCAAGTAATAGCTGCTCTGTGAGGGTCCTGATCATTGAAGAACAGAGTAAAAGGAGGCTAATTAAGTATACAGACAGACTACAGTCTGTACTACAAAGTACAGTGGTAACCCTACTTACGAGCATCCCTACTAACGAGTATTCCAGGTAACGAGTCGAGATCTCGGAATATTTTTGTTCCAGGTAACGACTAAAATTCCAGCTAACGAGTAGCGTAAATTTCTTCAAGTATGCCAAACCACTAGGGGCACTGCGGTCATAGTATCTCCTAGATGCCACCGTAGAAGAAGAGGTCAGTCAATACCTTTGACCGCTGTTCAGTGAAAGTGAAAGTGCCTGTTGAAAGTGATGCTAAGGTAGCAAAAGGTAGTGAACAAGAAAGTTAGATACATTTTACTTTTACTTTTCATATGATAAG